>NJDC01002911.1:212855-255049 GCA_002245475.1 Calephelis virginiensis | reverse complement strand
TCATATATGGTACAGATACTTGATAAGCTAACTTAACTTTCTTCAGTTTTATTGATAAACCTAGATCAAAGCGATTAAAGTACGCCAAGGATTAAGCTGTATTAGCATTGTATGTAGTATAATTGTATAACGTCAAGTAAAACCTTGTAGTACTTTAGTCTATGTTTATTAATAAAGCGGCGTATGATTAACCTTAGCTTAAAGTTAAATTACATAAAAACCATTAAAGTTTCTGTAAAAATTTGTGGTACCCTGCCGACTCTGGAGTTGGTGGGGTAAGTACAGTCGACGAGATCTTGTTTGATTTGTTGGATCTCTGAAATGAAAAAAAACTAGGCTCATGCGATATAATGTCGTTGTAATTATACCGTCTGTGCTCCTCAATATAATATTCCATGTTGAAAGATGGACATTCTTAGCCATTATACGAGTAACTATGTAATATCTACATACTATTTTTTATTATTTGTTTTTTATTGTTATTTGTTTTATTGAAGATTTAACGATTTTAGTATCACTCTACTATAAAATAGAAACTTATTAACCGAATCTAAAAAGGAGGACGTTTGTTACGCGTACAGTCAATAGCGATTAAATTTTGATTATTTTTTATTACTTAACGTAGATAATAATTCAGAGGTGATATAACTGGTGTTTGAGTTATATTGAATCATGCATTTTTGTGCACTTATATGACTAAGATGAAGATAATAAAATAGATTTTTTACCACATGTTGGTCCGGGCTCCTTTGCAGAATAGACTATCTGCCTTCCTGCTGGCAGCTTGTAAAAGGCGAGCATACGCTTACCGTCACTAAAACCGTGACATCTGATTAGGTGTTAGAGTTTAGCAGCGACTCGCCCGGATTGGTACCACCGCCTTACCTATTCCTGCCGTCAAACTCCATGATGTATGCCGGTTTGAAGGAATAGGTAGCCGGTAAACTTACTTTTGCTCGAAGCCCAACCTCCTGGCCTCAGGTTGACAATGCACCATTACCACCTTTGTTGTCTCTAAGAGTCGTGAATTTCTTTATTTTTTCTACGTATGTCATTAAATCTATTTTGAATTTGAATTTGAACTTATTATTTTATTAAAGTACCTTCAGAGTAGGTAATTAAAATTATTGTTGATATTTTTTTCAGCGCTGATTATAATTGGGTATGTTTTATAATCAGAATCGATATAAAATGACATCATACCTGACTGTTAGCGCTGTAGTTGCTAGATCTTTGTTTGCTTATCCGAGTGGGGGTCACTAGAGTTGACTGATACGGTTGCTGTGTAATAATTAACAATAATTGTTATCTAAATGATAATAGTTTGCTATTAAAATACGTATTTCGGGAATACCCGAAGACAAATTCTGTTTATATTATTAATTCTAATTCAACAAGGATAATAAATTTCATTATCACTCAATTTTACAAATGTTAGAGATTTATGTTGCTATAGTATTAACATTTTATTCATTTGATACTAGTATTTTAACTTTTGAATTTCATTTAACACATTCAATTTATACTCTTCAATATCGGCTCTTGATGAAACTTTATTACATAGTTACGCACTTTACTTCTAAACATTTTTAGTTTTTAATTAAATGTATTTATTTATTTTTAGTCGTAAAGTCCTGATAACCTGTTCCCTTATTTATAACATGAAATAGTTACGTATTAAATAAGGCGTATTATAAAAAAGTAAGAGTTTTAATGGTAAAGTTTAGGTAAAAACCCATTCAAAAATCTTAACATATCAACCTCGTATGAACAATACACTATCACCATCTTCAGTTTTTAGACCAGCCTATCACTCTTACCATCGGGGATTTCCCAAAAGCCTGCTCAATTACACTAAAACTATATGTATAAATACACTTTCTACCTATATACTTACATATATCTTTGTATGTCTATAAATACAATAAGATGTTTAAATGTATTTATTTATTTTTAACACGCAGGTAAATCTGCAGGTATCTATTATTAAATAAAGAAATCTACGTTTAATGTTACCATAAAATATTTTTGGCATAATGACAGCGAAATAGCGCGCAAATATCCTGATCGTAAGTGACAAACATAGACAACATGCTACAGGTCCGTCGGTATCCTTTGGCCAGGATAGTAGGCATACTGTACAAGTATACCGGTTACCCTACCCATCCAGACCGGAATATTACTATATTATAAACAGGTCCTCATTTTCCCCGTGTTGCCCGGGTCTGCTTAGTAGAATGTTCATCTGCCTTTCTACGATCACAGGTTAAAATATGGGTCATAACCTACAAGACCTCTTGTGGTGGAGTGCTATGCTGGAGCTTGCCCAAGGATGGGAACCAGCGCTTTACCTATTCTTGACGCCATAATGACTCTGACATTATCCGGCTTGGAAATTAGAGAAATCAATTGCACAATAGGCCTGAGATTCCAGCCATAGGACAACGACGCATCTATAACATTTATGGTGTCTATAAGCCACTGTTAACTCTTACAATCAAAAAAACCGTCTCCGTTTTTTTCTCTGATCTTTGACATAAAAAAAAAGTTAGGCGGTGGATGCCTATCAGGGCGAGTTGATTGTTCAGCACTTTACTACCAATAATCTTTTTCGTAATAATCCATTTAACCTACGCTTTTTTCGTACAATCTACCAAGAAGAGAGGCAGGTAGTGAATTCCAACACGACGAAGTATATACCTGGTACCTCTGCTACCTTAAGTTGGTACCTCAATACATAACAGAATTAGAAAAACATTACATACGATATACGGAGTACTATTTGCAATTCGTTTGAAAGCAGGCGTCGCTTGTATGAAAGTCGGCGAAATATTGCTACCGGGTGAGATTGGTACACTGAAAGATGTCGCCTCTGCAAGAAAAAACACATTTTTTTTATTTTTTTTTTATAATATTGGAAGGCAAACAAGCAGACGGTTTTCCTGATTCGTTGATTCCTGAAAGGTGGTAATGGCGCGTTGCCAACCTGCGGCCGGGATGATAAGCCTCGAGCAAAAGTAAGTTTACCGGCTACCTTACCCTCCAAACCGATACACGTCATGATGTTATGGCGGCAGGAATAGGTTAGGCGGTGGTACCCATCCGGGTGAGTCGCTGCGAAACTCTACCACCTAGTCAGATGTCACGGTGCTAGTGACTGTAAGCCTATGGTCGCCTTTTACGAGCTGCTTGGCAGGAATGCAGATGGTCTATTCTGCAAAGGAGCCTGGACCAACACGGGGTAACATTGTAACAAGTGTAGTGTATATACATAATTCTTTATATAATATTATTAGGTTCTTACATATTATGAAATTGTTATTTTGTCGTACTGGTCACTTCAGTCACAAATTGTTTCCCTTTGGTTGGGATTTCCAGATTCAATTTAATACAAAACCGGCGTGTTTGTATGAAAAGAGTAATGAATGTGAAGGATGAAGGATGCCAGACAAGTTTGTTCGGATTGTGAAGTTGTATGAGGCCAATTTCATATGTAATGACCTAATATTGAAAAAAACCCTACCTCAGATAGATATATCATAGCGGCATCATAAACTATTAGAAGTTTAAATGCACTATGTGCTACACATGTAACACGCACATAAAGCGTAAATTGAGCAAAATATCAGTAAAACTGACTAGAGGCTTCCAAAATCTAAATCAGAAGGGTTTGGAAGCTCTACATCTCAGGCTCGGTTGGAAATAATCATTAACGCATGTTTCTTATTGTCAGTAAATCCATCTTGTTTTGCTTACTATAACATAAAAAATGTTTATATATAAGACTAGCTATTACCAGTGGCTTTTCTCGCATGACTGTATATTTACATATATTTACAAAACTGGAGTTGAATTAAAAACGATATGAATAACTTTTTCCTTTTTTAAACGTACTATTTATTTTTAATCAACAGCCCATTAACAAGGACTTTCATACAAACTTTCAAGCAATATGTCACCCCCTTAGAGGTAGAATTTCCAAAACTCCTTAGTGGGTGTCTACTTAATAGAGCAAAGCTACTCACCAAATTTCATAGAGTTTTTGCTCGGTGATGATAAATCAGTCAGTCAGGACATGTTATGTTATAAGTATAGACTATTGCTGAAATTCAATACTTACTTGTTGCTACTAGCTGAGACTCCAACATTTTTATCACTTTCTGGTATTCTTTTAGCTGTTTGTGTTGTTTTTGGCAGATTTCCGCCATCCTTTGCAACTCTGTTCTTGCTTTATAAAATTTCTTTGTCTACAATAAAAAACATAGCTTTAACTTCCCTTTCCTAACGACTTCACAGATGTTTAGTAGCTGTTTCGTAATGCACAGACTAACCAATAAACACATTTTACCGACTTTTTTATATAGTTACATATTTTGTGGCGTACTTTGTCCTATTACAATTAGGGTGGGTCCAAGGCTATTGCTTTCCTATATAATATTTTTAGGTAATAGATATCTTTGAAAAACCTACAAAACTTATAAAACTATATTACATAATATATGTAGCTACTCAACTTGCCAACCTTTTAGAAATTAAATTTATTCTAGGAAGTCCTTCAAATCAAACAAAACAGATTTATACAATACAAAATGTGTGGGTGATCGATAAATTTCATCACAGACAAATAATCCTTAAAAAAATTGCCCCGTGTTGGTCCGAGCTGCACTGTGTTAGTCCGGGCTCCTATGCAGATTGTAGATTGAAAATCGAAGAGAGACAGCCGAGATTTTACGCATATCTTTTGAACGAACTCAAAATGTTATAGTCAACGAATTCAACATTCACAAAGTATCTGCGAGGTGGGTTCTGCGATTGCCTTTCAGTTGAACAAAAAAGGCTGTTTATTATTTGAAGCCGAAGAAGATGGTTTATTGAATGGTTTCGCACGCCAGTAACAAAACAGCAACCAAAACCATGGGGAAGACCTGGTTCACCATCCCCCAAAAAGGTTAAGGCTATTTTGCAAAGAATGGTAATGGTTTCAGTATTTTGTGACTCGAAGGGTGTAATTATAATTGATTATCTTGAATCATATGTCTGACTATAAACTCTGATTACCAATGTGTCTTCCTACGACGGTTACGAGAGGAAATAAAATAAAAACGTCCAGGAATGCTAAGGAGAAAAGTCCTGATTCATCAAGATAACGCCCATGTTCTCAAGTCTGTGCAATCAATGTCTGAAATCCACAATTGTGGCTCTGAACTATTACCACATCCGCTTTATTCCCCTGAGCTGGCATCGTTAAACTTCTTTCTCTTCCCTGACTTAAAAAAGCACTTGGGAGTTGAAATATTATCGACAAATGACGCGGTCAAAACATCAGTAGACGCATACTCATAAGAAAAATCATTTTCTTTTAAACGATCTAAATGCTTTGAACAGGAGATTGCAAAAGTGCATCAAACTTGATGGCGATTATGAAGGAAAATAAAAATGTGACTGATTTAGTATGCCTATTTACTTACTACAGACGAATACGTTTAAACCCACCCACGTATAACACCCCTCATTTTGTTTGGGGGTTAAAAGACAATCTAAAAACGTCACAAAGTTTCATTACGGAGAAACTCCCTTTATTAATTCCCCAGACGGAAGTTAAGGTAGCTAATTGTTAAAATTAATAACGCCCGGGAGCAGGTAACCAAATTTCGCTGTAATAGACAGCAGATGGTCTCATTTCATTTCGCCATTCAGGTTATTGTTAATATAAAACAATTGCGGTTTGTTTTCGGGCAAACATTTACCTTTATAGACGAATACTTTTAATTAACGGACCCGTCGAGTTTGCTTTTTCCAAGTTGAATGCAAATTCAACAATAATCCGAAATGAAATCGTGTCTTCCACACGTTTCATTCACGTATCTGATATTTTTGTATACGTTATTACGTCTAACACTATTCGTTCTGTTCAACTTTAAAAAAATGAGGAGGTTATATGTTCGACCAATCCATATATAAAAGAAAGTAGTGCTAGTTACACTATTTATAACTCAAAAACGACTGAACCGATTTGGCTTAAAATGGATGGGGAGGTAGCTGAGAAGCAGGAGACGGATATAGGATACTTTCATCAGAAAGGGCGTGCTCCGCTGGTTTGGTCATGTGGAAAGAATGGTAGATAAAGGATTGACAAAGCAGATACAAAATGCGTATGTGGATGGATATAGGCAATGCTGGATTACCCAATAGGCCAGACTAGGTCATGGCCTGCGGCGGGGCCGACGGGGACAAAGATTGACATGATTTTTTTGTTTTTTAATTAAAATTGAAAAAAAAATTCGTATTTATTTGTTACGTTTATTCTATTTTGTTGTTCGTTTGTTTTTTCGATTGTTATGTTTTGACAATTTTCAAATTTCAAATTGCACGCTTAGATACCAAAGCTTGGAAGCCCGAGTTTGTTTATATAAATAAAATTCGAATTCTTTTGACTCTCATGATCACAAATTTACAAATTGATCGTTATTTTTCAAAATTGAAATGCATAAAAAACGAGCAAAGAAATTTCATAGGTCAAGAACGGTTAGACACGCTAAGTCTGGCGTCCATCGGATCTGACATTCTTCGACAAATCGATTTTGTATTCGTCATTAACGACTTTAGCAAAATAAAATGCAGAAAAAAATTCTGAAAATAAACTTCGCTTATATCTTCCAGATTATTTTATAATAGTAACTGATAGTTGAAACTTATTTTATGTTTTTATAAATGAACGTTCTCAAGATATTTCGTTTGTTTAACTATACGACTGTTAAAATGCTGAGTTATTTAGATACCCTACTGTTGATTATTTGTAGAATCGAAAAATATATGATTTGAAAGAAAAAAAATTAATTTGTTTTATTGTTTAAAACCTTGATATGATATGAGGTATTTGAAATTATGAAATTGCAAAAATTGCCGTCAATTTAACAATATTTTTGAAAAAGGGAGGGGCCCCAAAATCAAAATGGCCTACGGCCTCCAATGGGCTTAAACCGGCACTGGATATAGGTACCCGGGAAGACCTAGATTGACGATCTACGATCAAATTATTCGAGTTTTATTAGAGGGTGGTGGCAAAAGTCTTCGAAACCGGCGTGTTTGTATAAAAAGGGTAACGAATATGTAGGAAGCCAGAAAGGTCTGCAAAGATCGTGCGATTTTGCACTCGACACTCTCTGCCTCCCTCGGAACTCGACGTTAAGATATTTTTGATGACCGCAATTTTACTTCTTTGTTCTTATTATCAGGATAAAGAAATCATAACAAAAAAAAAATCTTAGTAAGAGTGTTCCGCTAGATTATTTAAGAAAACTAAACAAAAGTATAAATTGTACGTAACCCGTGATTTATATAACTGACGGACAGACGTCTATTAGTTCAGCTAGTTAGTAATAATTGACTTAGTAAATAAGTAACTGTGAAAAGATTTGAGCAATTTAAATCAGCCATTGTTACTGTAATCAGCCGTTAAAGCCAACAGCGCCTAGCTAATTCCAACTTTAATGAGTTTCCAACTTTAACTGTAGCACGATTAATATAGATTTCTAGTACTTTACCGACTGTAATAAATAAGATAGTAATCGCCGTCTGTGTTGCTTTTGAAATTGGAATACTTCGCAGCATTTTTTGATTAATTCTTCCGGATCCATGAAGTAATCTTGGATCTCTTGGTTCATCTGTAAACATGTTTAGGTATTAGGAAAAATAGTGACACGTATTTTATTTTAAATTAAGTGCAAGTGAAGTTGAAATATCTTTGTAATATAATCAGATTGCATTAATTAAAGAACATTTTTGTGGTAGAAATCCTTCTTGTCTGAATATTTTTGCAAGATCTTAACAATAAGAGGCCGCGTTCGGATCCGGTGGTAGAGCTTAGAATTAGTTTATAAACGCGCCACAAATATCTACTACACGAATATATTTATTTGTGTACTAGCTGACCCGACAGACGTTGTTCTGCTTACCTTTTTAAATGTGATTTTAGTACAAAAAAAATAGCGTGAGTCACCCTTGTCACTTAGGGGTATCAAAAATAGATGTTAGCTGATACTCAGACCTACTCAATTTGCTCACAAAAATCGGTCTAGCCGTTTCGGAGGAGTTCAATCACGCACACCGTAACACGAGCATTTTGTAAATTAGGTAGATTATGATAAATATCTTCACGCCCTTGCGAGTTAAGAAGAGAGTATTGATTGCCAAGTGTAACACTGCTTGCAGACTTGCCTAGATTTTTATACAAAAATGGCGCTTTTAGAGACTTGACACTTTTGAACATTATGATAATAAACAGCTCTGGTGATTTGTAATAGTCAAAAAAGTATTGCGATCAAACTTGTGATTGATATAAGGACCTTATGTACTCACTTTATGTACTTTACTATACTATAGTACTAGAAATACGAAAGTGTTTGTTTGTTGGTGTTTCATTCACTTCGCAACGGAGGGATGATAGCACACATGGTTTAATTTTTGGATTTGGATAATATAGAAAGCTATTCTATTGAGTGACATCATTGCTATTCTACCAAGAGATTACTAACATTTAGTTAAAATAAAATGGCATCCGACAAAAGATTTATTTTTTATTTTTACGCAACTGGCGCATTTAGAGTCGTCAATTAACATTTAGATGGGTGCAGTCAAAATATTGTCAAAATTCTGTGAACAGTAGCGACTCTATCGTCAGATAACGGAATCAAGATGACATCTGACTGTGACGTCGAAGATCAAAGACTGTAGTGATGATCATATTGTATTATGGACAGTTACTTTACTGTTTGCATTTAGACTACCATGAAGTCAATGTTTTGTTTAGAAAATATCCACTTAATGACTTATTAAAACATAATTGACATCTCAGAACGGATATAAATGTTAATAATTCGATAACATTGTGTTTAAGAGTACCTAAATACAAAGTAAGTTACATAACTGATTCCAATTTCTGTTGAAATCGAGTTTCATGAGTAACCCTATTGATCTAATAATGGAATCGAAAGATATAGGTAGGTATAGGTAATAGGAACTCCTTAAATGAGTTTGGGCGTATTTGATCCGTCTTAAATAGAACTTCTCAAATTTGCTGTTGCAAATAACAATTGCAATTAAAAGCATGTCATAAAAACATAACTGTTGTTAAAAACTTATTGAATATTATAAACTTACATCGGGAACGAGCTTCGTCATGGAACATGGTGCCCGACATACCAAACATGTACTTTCTTGTACACCTGTTAAAGTAAATCAATTAAATAATGGGTAACTATGTAAGTAACTTGTAATGAATGTACTTAGCAGTACCTAATTAATATAAAGTTTCGCTAATTTGTTTCTAATATAAATGATGACTCACGAAACTCATAGACAGATCTTTTTGTAACGTGTATTTAATACGTTGGCAAAGACGCAGTTAATTAGCTATTTGTATTTACCTACTATAAATAATTAATCAAACTAACCCTTATTAAGACAGTTATTGCAAAACATGTGACCACATGTTGTTAAATGTAAAGTTATTCCTGGTTCGAGCTGAGCAAAACATTTGTTGCAGTGAATCCAATCCATTTTTTATGATAAAAATAAGTTTTCCTTAATTTATTAAAGACGTTATTTATTTGAAAATAGTATGATCTGAAAGAAAACATTTTCATTTGACAGCTGTGCGCCATTTTGTTTTGTGTTTTTTTTTTGTTTAGTTTGCCCCTTTCTGGGACCGGCTAAGACCTTTAGACATTGCTGCCACGTCTTCCGTATTAATTATTTCTTATACAGTCATTAGTCACTATTTACAAAGTCACGTCAGGGTCTTGAGTAAAGCGGTGGTCACTTTGGGAGATTTGGCAGCGGCGAGAAAATTCACGATACAGTAATTTCTTCATAATTATTTCATTTGTGCACTTTCACTGAATAAAATTAAACTAATTCCCACCAAATTAACTAATTTTACTCATAACTTACACTAAATTCAATCATTCTGAAAAAATTACGACCATTTTCATTCACAATGGCGCCAAAACTCCTTCTTTTTTTCTTTTAAGTTACTTTGTCCCTTTTTTTGGGACCGTCTTAGCTTTTCACCATGCTGCCATGTCATCTGTGTCATTCTTTTTTAGTTTTTCAAATTAATTTTCCCCTTTCTGGTGCCGGCTAAGACCTTTAGGACACGCTGCCACATCTTCCGTATTAAAAAAAATCCGTTTAGCATAGTCTTATGTCTCCTCGTTACTAAAAATCATTTAGTGAGATTTGGCAGCATCGAGGAAATACACGATACATTAATTGCTTCATATTTATTCCACCTGTGCACTTTAACTGAACAAAATTGAACTATTTATCTAGTAAATTAACCAATTTTACTCATATTTCATTAATTACGACAAAACTTTGACCATCTTCTTTAATTATAGCGCCAAACCCTTTTTTTTAAATTTATTTTCACCTTTCTGGGGCCGGCTTAAACCTTTAGGTCATGATGTCACGTCTTCTGTATGAATAAATTCGTTTTCTTGTTATCATTTTGAATTCACTTCTTATGTTTCATTTATTATAACCATTCGTTATAAAATATCATGTCAGGGTCATGAGTAAAGCGGTAGCCTTAACTCAAGCTCATTTTGTGAAATTTTGCAGCGATGAGGAAATTTTTCTCTATAAATATTTCCTCTGCGCACTTTAGCTGAACAAAATTAAACTAATTGCCACCTAAATTAGCTAATTTTACTCGTAACAAACACGGAACTTAATAATTACGAAAAAACAACGCCCATCTTCTTTCACGATGGCGCCAAAAACTCACATTACAAACTTGGCTTAACACGCCCTCGTAGTCTGTTTATTTATAAAATGTTATATCTTTTGACGCCATTGAGAGAAAAGGTGTTTTTCATTATTTTTAAACTTTGTGCAATTATGTTTAGTAAATTTGTCAATTTTAAGACATTTTGCATGATTTTTTTATATTAAAATTCACAATTGAAGTATTATCTAAAGAAATAAGAGTATCGTGTACGACCACATTGCTGCCAAATCTTTCAAAGATGTCTCAAAAAATTATTCATAAATCTACCCAATACCCAATATTATGACTATTGTATGACGACTTAAGACTCAAATCTTGAAAACAAACAACAAGAAAAATAAATATCTAATACGGAAGAAGAGACGGTATGGCCTACAGATCTTAGTTTGGCCCAAGAGAATTAATAAAAAAATCTATTTTTTTTCCCTCAAAACTAACTTGAACTTACAATAACTGTACAGCCTCTCCGGCCAAAATGTGCTTTCCTGTTACCTGTAATTAATTTTTGTGTTGTAATATTAGCTTGTTTTAAAGAATTTTTGAGCTACGAGTAAATGTCTTTTTTAATTATTATTAGATTAAGTATAACTATCATAATTTTCATATCATGAATATTAAAAAATAGGTATCAGTATTAATTGTAAAAGAGATTTTTTTACTATATATTTTGTCTATTTCCGGAAAAAATATGAATAAAGTAGGACTCAAAATATCTTCTTCTATAAAACTTTATACACACAACAACCCGCAT
Source organism: Calephelis virginiensis (assembly GCA_002245475.1). Classification (NCBI taxonomy): domain Eukaryota; kingdom Metazoa; phylum Arthropoda; class Insecta; order Lepidoptera; family Riodinidae; genus Calephelis; species Calephelis virginiensis. The sequence continues at coordinate 243,506 of NJDC01002911.1, read as the reverse complement.
TTACTCTTTATTACTAACATTTGTTCGTACAATTATATTTTTATAGCATAAAGCAGCAAAGAAACGCTCGACTCTCCTGATAGTAGATAGATGTAACTAGAAATAAACATTGTCCTGAGGTTGGGGTATTTGGTTTAATTTACAGGTCTACCAGCTACCCCAACTTCCGAACCGGAACTTAACACTACTGTTAATCCCTACTGGATAATTTGCTACAGCAGCTTTCTTTTTTTATTGGTAATGGCCATTTTAACATGCTCTCGCCTTTTACGACATGCTAGGCTGGGAAGCTAATGCTTTATTCTAGATAGTAGTAGTACTACAAAATACGTACCTACTTGGGGAATATGAAGACAAATATACCAGATACGATAGAACTTGCTTAACGGCCAATATTAATAATCAATCCTTATCCAAAACTTGCTGTCCAAGATTGATAAATTGATCCATTTTTATGCTATCACTTGCCAATAACATATCTGTGATATGACAGGACAGGATAAATATGATAATTAGGTATAGGACAGGCCGGCGGATCCGCAGCTATTTAGATTGCTCGAAATACATCTTTAGAGAAACATTATTAACATAGGCCGTAAGAAACTAACATGTTTACTAGTTAGGTGTGCTGACATAGTTGTGGGCAATATTTATAAAATGATTTTCCAATATTTTTTTGGACCCGGGCAGACCTAGGTTGACATTCCAAGATCAAATCGCTCGAGTTTTGTCCGAGAGTCGTGTCAACAATCTTCGAAAACGGCATGTATGAAAAGGGTAATGAAGGTGGCGAAAATCAGACAGGTTTGTAAGGATCATGACATTTGCCACTCGACACTCACACACTTCGGGGACTTGGCGTGAAGATTTTTATGTATGTATGTATGTACTTACGTGTGTATATATGTATGTATTTACTAGGTGTGTATGTATGTGTACGCACTTACAATAATGTGTCATTGTTAAATTAAATTCACTTAAGTAATACCACCAATAGGTCTTCAATGAGACAATTGACTGTGGGTGGTTGTTGTGTCATGTAATGAAATAATTTCACGAAATTGAATGATCGCGCTATCATGTTATTTCTTAAACCAAGGTTAAAAAACATGAAAATTGGCTACACCCTTTTTAATCGTCCTTAACCTTGTGATACTCGTACTTTCGTAACGGGATCGCATTAGCTACTTTTTTAATTTAATAAATGTGAGTGCTTGACATTCTTTCTTCTTTCTTTCTTTAGGTTTTGACATTTACGTTAGTAATTTGCCATTAGTCAAGTAGAAATTTAACTAATTTGCTTTAATTTGCATCAAATGTACCAAAATCGGGATTCAAATATAATAAGCCATAAGTCATAAGTCGTCAATAAGTCACGTCTTGGGTAAAGCGGTCGCCTCATTACTCCAGCTCATAAACTGAGATTTGTCGGCAACGAGTAAATACACGATACGCTAATTTCTTCATGATAATTTTCATTTTAATTTAAACTGCACTTTCACTAAACAGAATTGTACAAAATGCCATCAAAATTGACTAATTTCACTCAACACAAAAACGAAATTAAATTATAATGAAAAAACTTTGACCATCTTTTCTCTCGATGGCGCTAAAACTATTGCTTTACATTAGATGATAGTAATACAATTAAAAATAAAAAACAAACATGGCCTTTGTCCTAGCTTGATATATTGTTCTGTGTCTTAGCCTGTTCCATGTAGACGAAGGATTTAAAAAAAATAAAAAAATACTGACGTAGGTACACACAAGTGATCACCGGGTTGTAATATTGCAATTATATTGGCTAAGCAAGTATCATATTGTAATTGTCAACGCATCCATCTTAACTGTCCATGGACGATGTGGTATCCATAGGTGACATGCGTTACTATTGTCTATGTACCTACTTGTTTTTTAACCTAATATGTGTATTAATGCTTTAGCATTAAAAAAACACGTAGCGTGATTACAGTTTTCAATTTATTTTTAAAACATTTAAGTTCGATACACACTGAGGGTCTAACCGCTAACGTATTTTAAAAACAAAAGCATCCGTAATTAATCGTCATCACGTCTTAGGCTCCTCCACCTATTGCATCCACCTAACGCCTGTGACTTTGACGTAGTCCAGTTAGCTGTTGCCAAAAAATAGCTTTAGCTGCAGACATTCAGAAAGTTTACCAATTAAAAATGTAAACTTTGAGTCAAAAACAAGTCACCTAATAACAAATAATGTTTATTCTTAGGTGATCTGATTTCCTACAAGAAACCTATTCATACTTACTTTACATATATCTAAGTTATACTTATATTTCATTATTTATACACACATATATATTTATACATATTTCTTTGGAAATACTTTATTTACAATCCTCAGTAGCTTAAATAATTAAAGAATAGGCAAACTTCTTAGTTCTAGTTCGAGGATTGTCTACAAAGTACGGGTGGTTACCACAAAGATTAACCATAGCCCACAAGTCAACAATGCGTTTAAGAAGTACCCAAGGACATATAGCATTCCATTTCAAACAACGACATTATCTGTGTTATTCCATGACACCTTAAAAATCAATATTTTTTTCAACTTCAAAATGTACAAGGTAACACAGGAAGACAGAAGATTTCATTCACAATAAAATTGCGCTTTTAAATCAATACCTTAACATGTCAATATTTAGTGTTATTTCAGTTGTATACAATGAATAATTAAATAATAATAATACCACGACTCATATTTTGGGTAGACTTAAAACAATGTATGTGCATTGTTGGTATCGCACCTTTAACATCTTTGGTGTCTGTAGATTATAACATCAATCAAGCTTGAACTCATAAGAATAGGTCTTACTATATTCCTAATTTGTGGCTTGAACCGCCTTGAACTTAAAAAAAAAAACAAATTTAAATGGATGACCACAGTTTTAAGTGCAAGGAAATAGCCGATTAAAAAAACTTCATAAATTTAGTCATTGGTTCTAGGATAAAATTTTCGATGTCCATAATTTACAAAAGCTTAATTTAAGCAAAGAAGCGCGCCCACAGCAGGGTACTCGGTAGACGACAAACATGTATGAAAAAAGAACATAAAGACATGAATATAAAACAGATATCGTCGAATTGATGTCCAGTGTTGTTTACATTCGCGTATGGTCGGTCGTAGCCATGACTTTGAAGTTTTTAATATTACTGGCGCTGGCCTGTGTAAACGTCAACGCAAAACCAACGTGTATGTTTTGTTTTTTTACTAGAGCATGACAAAAAATTAAATTTAGAATTTGTTTGGAAAATTTAAGTGTATTTTTATTAGAACGTGAAATAAGTTAGTTTTATTTAAATCTATCTTAATATGAAACATCACTAATAAATTAAAAAATAGGACAAATCTGGCAGATAAATTTAATTCACAAAACTTTTTTATTATTTACTTATTTATTTATTTACAACGTTATCTTATGTCATTGTCTAAATCTTTTAGTTCAGTTTGAAAAAGTAGTTCGATGTAATGAACAAAATATTACGAATTTGTTACGTATTTATGTAATTAGCCAGTGTTGAATGTTAAAACATAATCCTCTAAATTACTTTAATTTCACAATAATTTTACTGTCTATATATCCGTACCATTGTGCCAAAATGAGACTTAGATAATAAACGAGGTGTTCTAAATTTAAAATCATAACAAGTACCAAAATAAAAATAAAGAAATATGAAAACAAATCACATTTGATTTTACTACAACAAATTTAACGAGTTTTTAGTAACATTGGTTCGTAAGTATAATAATCAATAAATTAAACCCAAAGCAGTTCAGAGAGTTTAAAATATACTTAGTAGAAAGTGTCGAGGTTATGTCAAGGTCGGTCATTATCTTGTTAGAGCTCGAGTTTGGGATTGGAGAACGGTGATATTGAATTAACGAGATAAACTAAAATTGCTTTGCGTTAAATATTAAAAACAAAATGTAGACTTCGGAGAATCTAAGCAAAGAGAATTTAGCTAAGAACCATTTATGGATCGCTTTTGACTCTATATTATATATGAATTTTTTTCTACATTTTTTATGATTGTAATGTTGATTGTAATGATGTTAAGCAAAGACGACAGTACTCTAATATTTAGCTAATGACGATAATGCTTAAATATTTGTATAACCATTATATCTATTAGGTTTTAATAGGTACCAAACAGAAAAAGCTATGTTTTCCTATTTGTAAAAATCTAAGTAGGATTTGCAGCAGAGACTATTTTGATATTCTTATTTCAGTCTATCTACGGATAACAAAAACCCGCATGATGATGTTAATTTATTTCATAAACTAATACGTCTGTTCCTATATCGTTTTTATATGTTAGAGTTCACCTCTGCTCACCTGATGGTAAGAGACAACCGTAGCCTATAGACACCATAGATGTTACAAATGCGTTGCTGTCCTGAGGCCGAGAAAAAAGGCCTTTTGTGCATGTCTACCGGTTACCCTACCATCCAGACCGGAACATGACAAAGTCATTATGACGGCCGAAATAGATAAGGCTGAAGACCCCTACCCGGGCAAGTTACTGCACAGGACAGACGAAGATATGTTAAATAAATAAACTAAAACTCATCATATGGATATTTCTTAGTACATACTAACCACGCCTACCATCTAACACATGCCACTAAACACATTATGATATACATTTACAATTATTTCTAAGTATATAAAACTTTAGTTGGATATTTCTAAATATTACATTTATTATACTTAAGAAAACCAAAAAATATAATGCATTTTAAAAGAAACAATAACATTAATAACACCTAAGAAATAAATCTGCTTGGTGTAAGTGATAAAAGAACTAAACAAATATTTTAGGCTGTATAGCATTTAGTCATTGTTCATCCGTTACGGACGAAAAAAAACACGGCTGCTGTTATTTTGGCGGGAATGTAGAGTAACAGTCAACAGGAACATTAAGTAATGGGTTGATGAAAATATTTTAACATTTTTACGTAATGCGCTTTCTAAACTACAGTTAAATGATACTAAACATTAAATAAATAATGAAATCTGTAACTGAGAATCCATTTTCCATTCCAGACAAAATATGCGTCCCCGTCCAATACTTGAAGGCCTGCGAGGAGATGCTCGAAGTTCCTACCAAGAGTAAGGCAGCTCTGCAATGTGTCGCTGCCAGAGACAGGTATTTGAATAATTAAATTTAAACTTGAACTAGCCTACGCCCCTGGCGTTCGTAATCAAATGTTTACTTAATCCTGAGATTAAATTGAAGTTATAAGTACTTCAATTAATCTTTATTTCAAGATAGCTCAGTGAACTGTGACCCGTATCAGCTTAAAATTTGAAATGTGGTCTTTCCGTGAAGTGCTAGCATACAAGAAAACATACAAAAATCCGATAACAATTATTTGTTTTATTATGATCTAACCAATCCGACCAACATTTTTTTATTAGAAAATTGGAAAAATCCAATTTCCTTTTTGTTGGCCGACCCGGGATTCGAACCCGAGACCTCATGCAGTCAAGTCCAACACCCGGACCGCTAGACCACAGAATAATTATCATTTAAGAAAAGCCATTACTGCATTAGAAGATTCCTAATTGTTACCACTTGGTACATTATATGAACATTTAAGCCCGGACGAAGACGATTGATGGACAAAGTTACTATTATTTTACAAATTCAGACACAACTAACATCAAAAGGCGTTTATTGCATCGAATTGCATTTTTTTTATCAGGTTTTGTGCAATGCTGGTTGTCCTAGACTTTTAATAAAGTATTTACTATTTTTATATTATTAGTTATTAACTAAGTTTAATTGAGAAAAAGTTATGTCATTTTTGCTAATAACTCTGAAGCTACTTACAATTCAAAAATTGAAAAACAAAGTTCCTTGAGGGGGTGAACCTATACTAATAACGAATAGGAAAGATTTGATTATTTGTATTGAATGGGCTCCGAAATTATCATTATACCTACATAGATTTAAAAAAATATTTTATCATTAGAAGCTGACATTATCCCCGATGATCGATGAACTCAGGGAACGTTATTTTAAAGAAAACTTAGAAATTTACCCAACCGTGCGAAGCCGGGACTGGCTGCCAGCTTATCATAAAGATAGCTTATAAAAGTGTAAAATACAGTATTAGTTTAAATTCCAAATTGAAATTAATAGAGCTACTAATTTAGTAGCTCCATTAATTTGAATTTGGAATTTTTAACCAAAGAGGAGAGACTTCTGATGGAGGTGACCAGTATGACAATACGCCAATTTCATATCTGACATATGACCTAATATTTAATAAAAAAGAGGTATTCACATGAGCTCTCTTTATTTCTCCATAATTTAAATTTAACTTCAAATATTAAAGCCTCCATGCGCCAGTAACGACATGAAACTGGCGCTATTGAAACATCTCTTTTAAAAAAGTGAAACAAATTTAGTAACTTTATTTTAATTAATAAAAAAATAAACTTTAAATTTTATAAAGTTAAATATTGGTGGTAATTTTGTGGTGCACTCACTAAACTAATTTTAAATTATCGCTATCTTCTTTTAACAAAAATAATAGAAAGAGACAAAACACTTTTAGTGCTGTTAAATTAGACTGTACATGACATTTCTACAGACGTTTAATCTACCACACGGAAAATATTAATTAAAAACATCACGATTAGACATGTCCGCACCAATCTGAGACGTCTACATTGTTCCATCTCTCTTGTTTTTGTTTTATTTGAGAAAGATAGCATGCATTTAAAATAAGTTTAATTTGTGAAGCAGAATCACCACCATTGTCTTATCGTTTTAAGAAGTAAGTGTATGGCTAGAAAGCCATATAGAATTTGTTGAGTACACTACTTATAATGAATCTACATTTAAAAGTAGCATATGGTTGCCTCAATATAAAAACTAGGCGAATGTTCCTGATTGTTACATTGCAAAAGTATGATTTTTTTCAACCAGCAGTCTCATTTTCATGAATCAGACTTTCATCACTGGCTATGTGTTGCCAGCCGCGATTGTTCTGCAAACAAAAGTGTCATAATGAAACAATGTTCATTGTATTTTGATGTGCCAATATTCACTGTCTATCCGCTTTTATGTTCGAGCTGTTTGCTGACTACCTGTGTTACTATTTGTTCTAGAAATATCAACATCGTCTTTCATGTTTTTTTATTTGGCTGTTTTTCCATATGTCATATTGGGAATTTTCCCATGTTCGTTGTGGGCTACTTTTAAAAATTATTACCCTTAATGGTAATATATACATGTTAGCTATAGATACTAAAGGTGGTATAGGTGTGTTGCCATCTGCGGCTAAGAATCCAAATCGAAGCACGACAGTTACGAAAGTAACCAAGCGGCAAGAATAAGTTAGATTATGAATCTATCATACCAAAACCGGGCGTTTTTCTCAACACTCTACCACCTAGCCATGGACACGGTGTTAGTATTAGAAAACCTATATTGTCCTGTAGTCTTCGACAAACTTAGGATCAACACGGGGTGAAACCTTCCTGGAAACAGATACTGTAATAAATTTACTACAAACTAAGTGATTATATTTATTTAATATATAAAAACTAATTATGTTGAAAATATATCTTTATTCAATTTTATAATAAAAAAGCAAGGTTGCCGGGGATTTGGTAAAAACCCGGCTGGTGACAGATTTGCCACCACCTATTGTGGGACATAGTGTTTTCAGCTAGTCGTGGGTGCCCTGTCTATTTCTCGGCCTACCGTTTGACGAATACGAGCGTGAAGATACTTTATTTTGCTTTTCAAACTACATACTGTGTGAAATTACAAATATTGAAAACGTTACCTCAACTAAAGCCTAGTCCTTTCACTTTACCGCTAGTGCATCATTGTCGTATTCCGTTTTGGCGAGTAAGATAACCTAAAAAGTTATGCTTATAAGTTTATCATCCCAGCTTGACCTAATATACTTCGTGTGTATATGTGACGTAGGTATATTCCTTACATATAAAAAAAGTAAGAGAGTATCTTCTCGCCCATATCCCCGAAGAGGTAGGCAGAAGCACAACCAGGGCACTCACGACTAGCCGTAAACACTAAGTCTAACAATGTGATAGGTGGCTATCGCTAACTGGGCACGTATCCAACCCCGAGTAACATTTATTTTGTTAGAAAATTGGAAAAATCAAATTTTCTTTTTATTGCTCGACCTGGGGATCGAACACGGGACCTCATTAAGTCAAGTCCAACATCTAGAACACTAAACCACAGAGGCGATACTATACATACTACTTTTGCATATATATTATAAAAATCTACATATAATAAAAGAAAGTACATAGTATTATTTACACTATTTATAACTCAGAAACGGTTTAACCAATTTATCTGAAAATTTATGTGAAGGTAGCTTAGATTTAGAAAAAGGACATAGGACACTTTATATTCCGATGTACTGCAAGTAAATCAGGATAAACAACGAACGGGTAGAACGAAGTTCGTCGGAACAGCTGGTTTATAAGAACTAACCAAACTTCTAAATACTTGAGCTACTTTCGCATTCAAGTAAAAAGCAAGTTCGAGAATAGCTTTAGTTAAATTAGTGAAGTAACTATTTGAAAGACGAGCATACTTGCAGGATGGAATGTCTGAACTTCGTGCAGCAGCGACAGGCGGACCTAGTACCGGTGGACCCAGAGGACATGTATGTGGCCTCGAAGATACCTAATCAGGACTTCTACGTGTTCCAAGAATACAGAACTGATGACGAACCTGATGGTAAGTTTTGCCTACTTGCTAGATATTAACACAACCGTACCTATTCCAGCTGTAGAAAAGTCAGCGCTCGCTACTCTCATGTTTCAGCGCTGTGAGGTACCATCCAACCAGATAACTCACAAATGAGACTTGACACCTCAGCGCCAGGTTGACAACGCATCGTTACTACTTTAGTGTCTATGCGGAGCATATTTCTTACTTTTAGGAAATTTAGCTTTGTTTGCAAAAAAAAGGATAGGAAGTAGGATTCATGCTTTTTATGTGATTTTTTTACTCGTAAGCAGACTAGCTTTCTGATGCTAAGAAATTAATATTGATATCTTAATATATATAAATTACGTGTCACGTTGTTTGTCCGCGATGGACTCCTAAACTACTTAACCGATTTGAATGAAATTTGCACACCTTGTGCAGTTTGATCCAACTTGAAAGATAAGATAGCTTACATCTCAATTTATAATAAAAAAAAATTAACATCCGAGCGAAGCCGGAACACGCAGCTAGTAATGATATAAATATAAGGTTTTTTTTATAATATGTTGCGACTTATTCGACACCGTCAATAAAACACAATTGAGTTTCTCTGTAAAAAAAAGATTTATTACAGTTATTTTACTGAAACAACAGAATTTACAATTTTATATGAAATATTTTTTTTATCAAAAAATCAAAATTACAAGTTTTACTTTAAGTTTTCTTTTATGACACGAAACGCCATGTTTTTTTGACAGACCATAATTTATTCTTTTTCTCAATTGGAACGATGAGAATTCGAAAGAGAATTATAATTTTCTTTACATAAATATAAATATCTCTGGACGAGGTACACAAATTGAATCTAACCCCAAAGAAGCAATACATCTGAATACTTAAATAGATACCAGAATCGAACCCGAGCCTCGCGGTTGGTCAGTGTAGTTAAGCGTATACGCAAGACGCGTCAAAGCTACGTCCATATTAATAAAATAAAACTTTATGCAAATTTACACACGTCAAACCATGAAAAATATATTCAACGCCTCATATGGGTTTTTAACAGAGGAATTGGTGTTTTCATATTTCAAAAACACATTTTAAAAGGTTTTTTTATTTTCGCGATCTGAATTACTTCTGAAATTTATAGTAAAAATATTCAATCCAAATAAAATAAAGAGCTCCACTGATGACATTTTTCTATAGAAAAAGCTCGATCGATATTAAAGCTCGGTCGATAGTACTATGATATGAATCGCTATTAAAGCTTATGGCTTATAATTTCTATTCCACTATGTATATTATGAAGAAAATACAATCAATTTTATTAGGTAATTATGACCTCAATAATATCAATTTAAAAATGAAAAAAGAAAAATTCCGTGCTAAGTTATAAAATGTTATATCGACGGATTTTCCCACTGTGAGGTGTTCGGTGGTAGTTTGATACTATGTTGACGCGCACAAGTACCACTTGTATGTTCTACGTCAGGAGTTTTCAAACTTTGAAATTTTGGAGCCGTACTATTTTTATCGGTTTGTTGCAAGGGCCATAACAATTTAGAATACCTAAGTAGGCAAAGTAAAAGACGTATTGCCCTTTGAACAATATACAAGCTGCTCCTTTGAACTTGCTCTTGCTCCTTTGAACAATAGACAAGCTGCCTACAGACCAAGCAAGGTCACAGTTCTTGTCTTCTCTGTCTTACGATATAAATAAGTGTTCTTTCATAAACCTCACATTCTTATTCATACATAATCTTAAAACTAAAAATTTCAATTAACCCCCGACAAAAGGTACATGTCTTCAAAAGTTATGATGTCATAGATAGACACACATGCATACACATCTAATGTACAACACCTCTTTTTGTAGTGAAAACTTCTTTAGCGGCGTTGCGCACTTTTTTGGAATTAGTAAAAACTTCTAAACTAGCGTAAGACGGCGCAGGGCGCTTGCGCGAATGTTCGTGTTGTCATGTTTGTGTACGATAGCACAATAAATGAATATTGTATTCTACCCCAGAAATGATAGAAATGCGGTTAAAATTAGAGCATTACGGAAAATCTGTGGTCTAACGCTCGCTGACCGCATTCGTAACAGTGAGATTCGAGAAAGAGTGGGATTGAAAGAAAGTGTTGGTGTTAAAATGCGAAAGCCCATGCTCCGCTGGTTCGGTCATGTGGAAAGAATGACAGATGAAAGATTGACAAAGCAGATATACAATGCGAATGTGGATGGATGTAGGTACCGGGGGAGACCAAGGCTGACATTTCACGATCAGATCAATCGGATATTATCCGAGGGTGTTTGTATGAAAAGGGTTATGAATGTGAAGGAAGCACGACAGGTTTGTCTGGATCGTGAGGTCTGGCACTCGATACTCTCTGCCTACCCCGTAAGGGACTTGGCGTGAAGATATGTATGTAAATGATAGTACTTTTATACTGAAAATTAAAGCAATTCGTGCAAAATCATTCCCTAACCATTCCAAAATATCAAAAATGCACAACGTTAATATTCAAGTTTTCACTTCTGCCGGCACTTCCGGAGTGCAAACCGTTTTTTTGATGTGCTTTTTATATAACATTATACAAAATGCAAAGATTTCGAAACTCAACACCGTAACTTTTTGACTATGATCCATCAGACAATTCCAGTTGTTTATGAACAGATCTAGTTAAGACGAATCCAACGAGTCCAACCCCGATGGAATTACCAGTAAGCATTCCAGGGTTACGTCGCCTATCTTCAAGCTCCTTCATCAGGGCAGCATTCGTTAGTGTTTTAACTGTTCGGTGGCACATAATCTGTACAGATGTAAAATAAATGCCTATTGTGCGTCTTATACCTATTCTGAAATAAAAATTATAAAAAATATACTTATTTGCTGAATATGTGCTAAAAGTAGTAGTAAAAATATTTATTAATACCATATTCTACTATATTGTGGTGTGCAAATATTGGAAATCTGATGCTTACAAATGAGCTGATGACCAAGAACGCCTGGACGGGTCTAGGTAACTTCATTTCGATAACGTCAGTTTTCAAATAACAAAACGCATCAAAATCCGTCCATCCGCTGAAAAGCTATGTTACCTCAGACATACAAACACACACGCACGCACACATATACGCACACACACACGCACTCGCACTCACACACGCACGCACACACACAAACACACACACACACATAGATAAATTTACAATACCCCTAGTTTTGCGTGGGGGGTTAAAAACAGCAATCTTATCGTACAAGCGAGAATAACAGTTAGCAGGATTAATTAATTATTTAGCCATTAACCACTTATCTAAACCACGCCGAGAGAATATTCAATAATAAACTTATAATTATAAATTTGTTATGCGGCGCAAACTTCGTGTACGAAGATAAATTAACTGTTAGGGAAGATTGTTTAATTTTAATGACAAACTGTTCGGAGTAAACAATTGAATGCCTAAAATTCAAAATTAAGGCAAATAAGAAGCGCATGGCCCTGTTTGATTTTATGAGCAAACCGTGGACTTTAAACACCAAATAGGTGTCATGTCGCTGTTTTGTAGCCTGTTGTTAGTCTGTCATTACTACCTTATGGTACATGACAATGTCGTTATGGTGGCAGGAATAGTTAGTTGGGGACCTAGATTAACACTCGTATTCATAAACAACACTATGAGGTCTCATAGTGCCCACGAACGCATAGGGACAGTCAAACCTATTCATAAACGATACTTGAGTGAATTCAACTACTATGCGTTTGTCAGAATCAATGCATAGAAAAAATATCTACCGAGCTACTTTAAGGAATGCATGGCATCCAGTTGTTTGTGTGAAGTCAACATTTTAAGATTGTTTAACAATGCTAAGTTAATAATTAATAGGTATTTAAAAATATTTAAAAAATCCTATACTACATATATACACGAATAACATGCGCCTCTGTGGTCTAGCGGTCCGGGTGTTGGACTTGACTGCATGAGGTCCCGGGTTCGAATCCCGGGTCGGCCAACAAAAAGAAAATTGGATTTTTCTAATTTTCTAATAAAAAAAATGTTGGTCGGGATTGGAAATGTGCCCGGTTGGCGATAGGCTTGCCACCTATCACATTGTGGGACTTAGTATCTTCGGCTAGTCGTGGGTGCCTTGGTTGTACCTCTGCCTACCTCTTCGGGGATATGGGCGTGAAGATATTTTTTTTTTAACAGGCGAACAAAAAAAAATAAAACGAATATCAATTAATTACTTTCGTCAGTAAAATTGGTTAATTCATTGAAATTTGCTATGATTTGACCATAGACATGATGTGTCCAAAGCAGGGTAAAGTACGCTATAGCAAACGGACTAATCACAGAACTAATTTCAACACTATGCGCTCTGCTAGTTAAGTAAATTCTAAGTATTAGTTATGAATTGGATCGCTTGACGCAAGGAAGGCATAGCTAAATGTCGTACTTCTCACAGCGTTGTTTCATTATTTAGTCAAGTATGCTTCTTGAATACGGGTGTAAGACGCAGTAATATGACACATGTATTTATTTCTTTTGACAGTATTTGAAACTGAGTTAGGTTTTGCCGTATATTCTCTTCTTCTTTTACTATTGATTGACCAATTATTAGAATTATCTGCATAAATAGTTATTTCCAGTACATTACAAATATTTTTTTAAAGAAAAAGTAGTAGGGTTTATTTAAGCATCATATACCTACTTTCACCTTGAGCACTTACTTTAGTTCCCGTTAAGTGAGTTCTGATGAATGTCCTAAATTTTTATTTAAAAATGGGATGGTCCCATCAATCTCTTGTGAAGAAATATAACTGCAATAACTCGACCGGTATTACTTTAATTTCTGAAGTGAAAACTTCTTTAGCGGCGTTGCGCACTTTTTTTGGAATGGGTAAAAACTTCTAAACTCGCGTCATGACAAGTGAACTGAAATTTCGTTAGACGGCGCACGGCGCTTTCGCGAATATTCGTGTTGTCATGTTTGTGTACGATAGAGCAATAAATGAATACTGTATTTTTACCACATAAATGATAGTACTTTCATACTGAAAATTAAAGCAATTGGTGCAAAATTATTCCCTAACCATTCCAAAATATCAAAGATACACAACATTAATATTCAAGTTTTCACATCTGCGGCATTCCCGGTGTGCGACCGGTCTTTTTTTAGTGTCATTAAGTTGGAAGAGTCCACAATCGTATTTCGTTTTGTAAAGTCCAAAGTAAACAAACATACACTAGGGCTTAAATCGTCAGTCTCAGTTGAGGATATTTCTATTTTTCAAGCGATGAAAAAAATTGCTCTCAATTCTACATGTATTTTTTGTTAGATCACGTATCTTGTAAGAAGTAATAGAATTTTGATATTTTTTATGCAATATAGTCTCTTCACGCCCATATCCTCGAAGGTGTAGGCAGAGGCATAACCAGACACTAACAAGATACTAAATCCTAGTAATATGTGGCAAACCTATCGCCAACCGGGCACATATCCAATCCTGAGCAGCGTTATTTTTATTGGAACATAACCTTAGGGTTTTTAGAATTTAGATTTAGATTAACACAGAATTTACTTACTTACTTTGGGTAGTCGTATCTAAATTTCATAATAAATGCTTTTACACTTTTTGAATCATACTCAACTAGCGTTTTGCCGCGACTTTGTCAGATTAGAATGATTACAATTTTATGCAAAGTTTTATCCCTGATTATAGTCTTATGTCTAAACTCGAATCTCTAGCTATAAGCATATCAAATTTCATCAAAATCGATTCAGCGGTTTAGCTGTGGAAGGGCAACAGAAAGACAGACTTTCGCATATGCAATATTGGTATGGATATTTAATAAATATCTACAATATTTATCTTGCAGTTGGCTACCATCAGAAGATCCGTCTTTTTTCCAATACTGAAAAGAATTATGAAACGAATTAATATTATCTAATCTGGTATTTAATGCTACAAAAATAAAATTAAAAACCGAAACTTTAATTGAATCTCTAAGGCATTGCCTTTTTACGATGTAAAAGTGTTTTAACATCCGATACCTGTAATCTTTAATAATTTTTAGGGTTCTGTAACCAAATGGCTGAAAGAAATTCGACATGTCACGACATGAATAATTTAACAAAACATATTATTCTCGGACTATTAGGTCAACATAGCTGTTTTATGTTAAGCAGTTTTCGGTTGTGTACAAAATAATTAAGGTTTTTTAATGATATTTGAAGGCAAATAATCAGACGTATTTCCTGATGGTAAGAAATTCACACTGACTAGAGATACCAAAGGTTTTAATAGTAGATGGGTAGTTATGAAATATAAAATAGAAAAGAGAACAAAAAGATTCTCCACAGACCAATCACGAGACTCGGGTTTGATACCCGACGGGGGCATTTCCCGATCTGGATGTCTATAAAGCTTATTCTGGTATATATTTAAGTATTGCTATCTGTTATAATCGTCGACTAACCCATAGCACAAGCATATAATTTGCTTACTTTGGGGCTAGATTCAATTATTGAAATAATCATCAAACTAACAGATATACACAAAATTATGAATACAAATACTTTGTAATACAAAGTTTTTCAAAGTATTTGTATTATGTAATTTTTTGCTAATAAAAAATATAAAAAAAATTTGACTTTAAGGCAAAAATCACTTATTACTCTCATTTAATACCTGTTTTCAGTACTTGTTACTCTGGAACCCTTTAAGGTCGAGTCTAACTCGCTCTTGGCCACTTCGTTGTAATATTGAATTCCATTATACTGTTTATTCTCTGATGTAACTTTTATAGAGCTATATTTTAAACATTTCCATTACGTCGCTACAAATGATATCTTTAATGACGTATCCCATCTTGTTACGTAATAGGATAGGAGAAAGTATCGATTGTTGATAACCAGTTCGTCTCTCTCACGTGTGTACAGTCTGCAACATACAAATGACATAAAATCGTAAAAAAAGAACTTATATTGGTGATAGGATACCGGACTATTGTCGTTGACATGAGATCTCGGGTTCGATTACCAAGTTGAGCAACCCAAAATAAGTTTTTTCAATTGGTTGTCGATAGGTTTGCCACATTTGGGCACATTTTTGGTAGGTTTTTAATATTTACGCAATATTCTTACACTCTGATATTTTCAAGTATTTTAATATATAATGAGATAACGAATAAACTCTTTATTATGAGCAATCAAAATGGTC
Organism: Calephelis virginiensis; assembly: GCA_002245475.1. NCBI lineage: Eukaryota > Metazoa > Arthropoda > Insecta > Lepidoptera > Riodinidae > Calephelis > Calephelis virginiensis. The sequence goes on along the minus strand of NJDC01002911.1, from coordinate 227,534 downwards.
TATTCCCAGTTTCCCCCGAATGCTTTCCCTCGAATGGGGGAAAGTGGGAATTTTTGTCGCATCTTCCCCCGAATTCAAAATCGGGGGAAACTGGGAACAAAAGTCACATATCACATATCACATTGTGGGACTTAGTGTCTTCGGCTAGTCGTGGGTTATGCCTTTCAAAATCAAAATAGAAAATACATTTTTTATTTTATTATTTTAATCACATTAATTTTTTATTTTATTATTTATAAACTTTGTTGTAATCATTACTGTAAAATACTCAAGTTTAGTTCATTAACACCTGTAGACCTGATTTTAGTTCGCGAAAAGGATTTATAAATTAAATAATATTTCGGGGGAAGATGGGATGATTTTGTTACCTGTTTCCCCCGATTTTGAATTCGGGGGAAGATGCGACAAAAATTCCCACTTTCCCCCATTCAGGGGAAAGCATTCGTGGGAAACTGGGAATAGACCATCAAAATTATAACTGATAAATAATAAATAAATACAAATATTCATGGAACATTACACAAACTGAATCTAAACCCAAAGTAAGAAAATTATATGCATACATTATGGATGGTATGTAACGATACTAACACAGAAATATTCAAATAGATACGAGATTAAATTTAATAAACACATCTACACCCGAAACTCTAGATGTTCATCATACACGTAAAGATCCCTTCGAGAATTTAAACCGATTCTCGTAGTTGGACTATAGCTGTAGTCGTACAGGCTATCCCCTCGACTAACGAGTCTTTTATTTAAAACCAGTGAAGTTGAAAAAACCGCAAGGTTAGCAACATATTAGCCATTCAAATAAAAGTATCTGTAAGTGCTAGGTATGTCTGAATCAATTACCTACCTGATTTGCAATTCCGTCGTAGTTTCTTGTCTCCTGCGAGACTTCAGTGGCACAAGTTATATAAAGCGACATTTTCAAAGGAAGACGAGTTGTTACTTTCAAAACAAAACGTAATTATTTCTCGAAAAATATCTTCCCATCACAGCGATTATCACTTTTTTCATAGAGTGATCATTATCCTATTTCACTACATACTAAAAAGTATAAAACAAAGTCGCTTCGTCTGTCCCTATGTCCCTTTGCATGCTTAAATATTTCAAACTACGCAACGAATATTGATGCAGTTTTTTTAATATATAAAATGAATAAAGAAGAAGGTTTATACATATATTTCATAACGTGCAAAGCCGGGGAGGGTCGCTAGTATGTTATGAATGCGAAATTTTGTGAGTAGGTATGTATGGATGTTTGTTACCCTTTCGCGCTCGAATAGCTGAATGGATTTGTCTGAAATTTGGAACACAGATAGATTGTGACCTGGATTAACATATAGGCTACTTTTAATCTCGATCGCACAAATGGGTTCCTTTGAAAACGTGAGCTAAGCCGTAGGCAAAAGATAGTTTTACATAATAAATAAATCTATATTTTCAAGCCTAGTCCCTCATGGGGTAAGGTACAGTGTAGGTTAAGGAGTATTAAATGCGAAATATCAAGATCTTGCGATCCTGCACAGCTTCCTCAGCATTCATTACTCTTTTTATTGAAGTTGTCGATTTCGGAGAATCATTTGACGTCCAAGAATAGACAAGATGCTTGTAAGTTAATAACCTAATTATATCTCCTACAATTAAATTTAATAATAATAATAATATATCTTTATTGTACAGAAAACGGTATCACAAACATGAACATAAAGATAATACAGTACAATGGGCGAGCTTATCTCCAGCAACAGAGATTTCTACCAGCTGACCCGTCAAAAGGAAAAACAGAAACAAACATAAACGTAGACAAGTGTAGATACACGATTTTTTGACTATAAAATACTTAAAATTTATTCATGTATGATTATTTATGTATTTCTATGTATTAGAATCGTTTGCTATCACCCAAAACACAAGCATATAATTTGCTTACTTCGGGGTTAGATTCAATTTGTGTAACTTGTCCAGGGATATTTATTTGTTTATTTATTTACAAATTACATTACTGTACCTCCATCACCAACAAAACTTCTTGAGGTGATGACTTATTTCACACATACTCTCTTCTTACGAGCTGCCTCGTGCATCTATTTTACTCTGCGGATCCGGACCATCTCTGGGACTTGCGTGACTATTGGTTTAATTTGAAATATTAGATTATTATGCGTCATATAACTGTACCCACCCTCCAAATTCTACAATTGAGTATCAAATAGCTTGATGGTTAAAAGTAGACATTTCAAAGTCGATTGTACAGGTCATGGAAATTAATATTTCATGCAACATCAAGTGAAACAAGTTTATTTGGACACGCAAAATTATTAATAATCAAGTTCATTAACAAAAAGTTATTTAATTGAACGAGTATAATATTTCCTCGTCTAGCAAAGCAGGCAAAAGCCACTAAAGTTCGATCGATATCCTATCCAAATGCAATCTAAAACTTATGAAAATATTATTATTCAATAACCAAATTTGAGTTGCCTACTTTACGTGAAATTGGAACACAATCATGCGAGCAATAATGAAAAAGTATCTTCACGCCCATATCCCCGAAGACGTAGGCAGAGACACAACCAGGGCACCCACGACTAGCCAAAGGCACACATGCAATCTAGATCAACATTATTTTTATTCGAATATTGGAAAAAACACATTTTTTTGTTGCCCGACCCGAGAATCAAATCTGGGACCTCATGAAGTCCAAGTTTACAAAAGAAGTTCAATCTATAAGCTCTCGATTTTACCCAAATAGAAATCGTAAAATCATGACCTAGAGTGATATATTTGCTGACAGAAAGCACTCTATTTTATTTGAAACAAGTGAAAACGTAGTTCGTGTAATCAAAGTAAACTCTTTCACGAGGTCTGTACAAATAAACCCAAGTGGAAACCACTTCAACTTAAAGTAAAGCTAGAATTCCAACTTAACTTCGCGATTATGTAAGCGTCTGATATTTTTTATTGACTGCAAAAATCTAGAGAAATTTTATTTTTAAGTTTAAAGGTTTGTAACTCGCAAATTTCTTATTTAAAACCAAAATTGTGCATAACAATGCCAAGAAAAATGGACCTGAAAACAATGAAAAGCTATGTATGTTTTTTATTATATTGGAAAGTTAACAAGCAGCAGGATTTCCTGATGGAAAGAAATTCACGCCGCCTAGAAACACCAGAGGTGGAAATGTTGCGTTGCCAACCTTAGGTAGGGATATTAGGCCTCGAGAAAAAGTAAGTTTATCGGATACCTTATCCTCCGAACCGGAACACGTCATGACGTTATGGCGGCAGGAATACCAGGCGGTGATACCAATCCGGGCGAGTCGCTGCGAGACTCTACCACCTAGTCAGATGTCACGGTGTTAGTGACAGTAAGTCTATGCTCGCTTATTACAAGCTGCCTGGTAGAAGGGCAGATGGTCTATTCTGCAAAGGAGCCCTGATCAACTCGGGGAACTAATTTAATTTAATTAATTTATGTAAAAGCTGGCAATTGCTACATTTACACGATTATTATAACCCTACTTGGTCTACTATAGTAGTGACATTTACTCTCGTTCACATTTCGGTATCGGCCCTCTACAGGATTATTTATTTTGTAAATGAAACAAAAAACTGCTTTCCTGTGTTGGTTCCTCTAAGTAGATTAGACCATCTGCCTCTCTTCCAGGCTATCGTAAGAGGCAAGCACTGGTTAAAACATAGGACATCACTAACAAGACTACGGGTGGTACAGTGTAGATCCATCCCCTTACCTATTCCTCTGTCATGTTCTGGTCCGGAGGGTAGGGTAGCCGGTAGACTAGCACAATTGGCCTAACATCCCGGACATAGGACAGCGACGCGCCTATAACATCCATGATTATTGCTATCATCATGTTATCTCTATTTATCACAACGGTTATCTCTTACCATGAGGGGAGCCATATGGACGCTCGCTAACCACTCACATAAAAAAACCAAGATGTCAACTTGTAAGCTATTGTTTTGTAGACAGATATAGACTACCTTTTTGCAAGAACTTGCCCGGGTTTTGCGGATGTTTATGGGTGGTAGTGAACAGTCACCATCAGGTGATCCACTAGCCCGTTTCTCTATTAAAAAAGGGATTCATCACCTACCTAACTTTGTCGTTACAACCGGATTATAATCCGTAGGGTAACCAGTAGGACATTGGGCTAACACTCCGGCCGGCCTCATGACCATATATAGATTATAGGTGCATGACATCTATGGCCACGATTGCTTCCTAACATCAGCGGAGACGTGGGCTTGTTTTGCTGATATTTCAAAAAGACTCTTTGCAGGTATTCTATGCAAATTCGTCCAGTCGTTGATACTTTGATTCGCAGATCGCCCCTGTGGTCTACCGGTCCGGTGTCGGACTCTCATTTTGAGGTCTCAGGTTCGATCCCAGGGTCGGGCAACAAAAAAAACTAGAAAATGTATATTTTCAATTTTCTAGTAAAATTTACATTGCCTGGGGGATTGGATATGTGCCCGGTTGGCGATAGGTTTGCCACCTATTACATCGTGGGACTCAGTGTCCTCTGCTATTACTTATAACAGTGAAAGATGCTTCCTGCCGCCATAATGTCAGCGCTTGCTGTTGACGTGTTCTGGTTCGGAAGGTATAGTAGCAGGTAAACTTACTTTTTTTTTGAGTCCTAACATCCCGGCCTAAGGTTGGCAATGCAACATTTCCACCGTTGGTGTATCTAGGCGTCGTGAATTTCGTACTATCAGGAAATCCGTCTGCTTTCTTGCTTTCCAATATTATAATAAAAAAAGTGGGGCGCAAACTATAATCATACAGTTTGGAAACAAAGTAATTGGTCTTGAGAAATGAAGATGGCGTTCTTATCAACAAGATATTAAAATTTATTATGGTCGAATTTCGATCAATGGGTCGCCCACTAGTAATAATAATTAACCTTGTAAATTTCGGACGTAAATTACATCGGTTTTTAACGTAGCAAGTTCAGGTAAACCTTTCCAGATGAGAACATACTGATTAACTCAATAAAATATTCCTTTTTGGAAGCAACTCCAGTAATAAGGTTTATTTATTTTAGGGTTGCCAAAAATGTTTAACAATATACAATAATTACCAATGAGCAGATTGGAACAATTTAAATAATATTTTAGGACTCTATTCATCCAGGAACCCTATCTTAATTATATATTCTTCAGCACACATTCACAGCAATAATTTAATTAACGATATCTATACCTAAAAACAAAGGTTTTTTTTTAAAAACAAAGTCATGTAGTGTGTAATATAATGTATATAATGTAACATTAAGTATTAATTAATTAATATAACTACCTAGTTGCTTGTCCGCGCTGGACTCCTAAGTGCTTAGCCGATTTTGCTCAAATTTGCATACCGTGTATAGTTTGATCCGCCTTAAAATATAGGATAGCTGATATCCGTGAGTTACGGCTATTAACATATATAAATCAATAAGATATTTGATTTTTTTTAAACTTCTTAGGTCTGAATTGAATAACCATTCAAATTCAGAACAAATACATAAATCGTGGGGTTCGCCATTTTCCGAAACAGCTCATTACAAAGAAATTTATTCCCCAGTAATTAGGTGTTCTTATTTTATAAGAGTTAATACTGATTTTGATGGAGTAATTGAACGATTTAAATGATCTATTATTTTCACAAATTAAACGGATGGTAATAACAAACTATGATTAAACTAGAAGTTGAATTCAATTTTGAAAATAGGAGATAGAGGACTAATAAATACCAAGACCTTTTGCGATACCAATTTATAACTACATATTGCCACTTTGGTTACATGTAAACTCATATTATAAGTTTAAATTAAGGAGGCGTGGGGAGTCTCCTCGTTGGGTAGAATTAAGTCTGCAACCTGATTTGGTAATTTCGTCGCCTTATAAAGCTGGGTTTTCATAGTACAAGTTCGTTCGGATCGATTGCGCTTTGATGACTGCTTGGACGATACTCTTATCATCATCCATCAGTGTATATTCCGACTGAATCCGATCGGAAGTCACTAGCCTCTATTCTATTCTATATACTTCATTATATTCTACTTTAAGCTAGATTGATCAGTTAAACAGATTGTAAGGTGTGTAGAGATATATTATGTACTAAAGAAAGTGTTTTTAATTTTGGAGTGGAGTTAGCAGTATTTGAAAATGATGTCAGGTGTTTGTAAGAAGTGTAACCTCTAGGAGTATTATATTTATAACACAGGATGATATTTAAAGTACCACCCAAATTTTGAGAAATGATTCTGAAACGACCAGTAAAGTAATTAAAAACTTGAAAAAAATGTTTTATATTTTTTATCCTACGCAAAAGACAATATGCATGGTTATAATGTAAACAAAGCATAAAACTGGTTCCCGCTGACCGCAGTCGCATTCATAGGCTGGTGAGAGGCTCTTGGGGGAGAACAACGGGTTATATCGGACTCGAACCGACTAAAAACCATACTATGACCTTCCTGCCGCCCGACTAGGAGCGTGATGGGGTCGTGTTGGCATTCAACATTTCGCTCCGCGGCTACGGCCTGGTCTATACTGGGCCTCCTCCCGCGCTAAAAGAGGAGCGACTCCGGCCACTGTAGTCGCCCCCCAAGTGTGCGTGGCCGTGCTGGCCAGAGGAAGTCCCCCGACTCCCCCCTGTCAGCCCCGCATCGGAAGCACTTTGAAGGCGGAGGTACCGCCTTCTCGTGCCTCCGGTCCGCCTGTGCCGGAGCGTGCCTGAGTTGGGATCGTCCTCCCGGGCCCGCTCCGCGGTCTCCTTTTGCATCATTACTTCTTCGCAAAAGGAGACTACCGTCTGCCAGGACCTGTCACTATCGAGCATGGCGTTGACTACACTCGGCAGCGAGAGGTCCTCTCCTACGATCGTTGAGAGAGTACGCTGTTGTTGCTTCGGCTGTTTGGCGGCGTAGGCGGCTCGGAAATTAGCGAGAGTACACTTCCCGACGGCCCGAGGGTCGTGCAGCGCGTGGCATTGCTGCGTCGCACACCACCGTCAGGGCCGCCCGGAAGCTGGCAGCCGCGGCATCGACGTCCACCGTCGTGCGGGTGGGCGTGCCGATCCAAGCCTGGACGATCACCATCTCCTCGGCGATTACTGGGTCGAGATGACCCAGCGCCGGAGATGCATCGGCGCCTGCCTCCCTCCCGGTTTGTCAGAGGTGGAGACCTCAAATCGGACGCATTTGTGGTCCGACAGAGTCTCCACCTGCGACTCCAGCCTCCAAGCCCGGACTCCGGCTGCTAAGGCCGGACTGGCGAACGAGAGGTCGACGACGGAGCCCCCGTTCCACCGGACTCACGTATAGACCGAACACCTGTTAAGGAGGGTCAGCCCCACAGTCACGGCCCACTCCCTCAGTACCTCTCCACGGATGTCAGTGGAGAGGTTGCCCCAGTCCCGGGCCTTGGCGTTCAGGTCCCCCATTAGGAGGACCTGACGCGGCGCCTGTCGTAAGACCGCCGCGGATAGGAAGCCCAAGTAGGCCTCGAACTCCACAACGTGTCTATTGGGGGAAAAGTACACACCGACCACCGCTTACTCTCCCCAACCGGCCACCACGTAATCCGACCCCCTCTCCATCACTGGGGCTGGGGAGGGGGTGAACCAACGCTCATCCTTCTGATTATTGTCACAGAGCGGTCGACGTCCCCCAAACAATTGGAACGGGGAGAGACGCAGTACGGCTCAGCAGCCACCGCCAGGTCTATTTCCCAATGCACTAGGGTCTGCATAAGCAGGTCTTGAGCCCTGGCACAGTGGTTAATATTCGCCTGTAGAAATTTGCGATGTCCGACCCTGTGCATCAGTCGGACATCGCAACATCCACCGTCTCGGCTGAAGCGCCAAGCGAAGCCGTGATGGCAGGCGGACAGCAGACTGCGGTGTAACGGCAGCCGTGGCCTGACGAGTGGAGACCCTAGCCTTAACTTTTGGGGGGGGGACACTTTCTTCCCCCATTACATGCGCGGAGGGCCTCCCCGCATCCGCGCATATTGCCCAGTGTGGATCAGCCCTCTCACACAAGGCCTTTCTGTGACCTGTGCCCCCTCATCGGAAGCACAGGTCAGAAACCCGTTTAGTCGACGCCGCCGTCGCAGGACATAGGACGCCCGTATGACCCGGGGCCATGCACCGCTAGCATCGGAGGGGCCTCGTTTTCAATGTCACTACCTTTACAGAGCTCCAGCCGACGAGGATTCTGCCCTTCTGCAATACGGTTTTGGCTGTCACGACCAGACAGGATACTCGAACGGAGCCAGTGCCAGTATTGCTCCAGCTTATCGGCCCCAACTGAATTTGTGACAGCTCGCAAACCCCAGCACGGGAGACCGCTACCGCTACCGACTCTGTAGTGAAAATTGTGAAGTATAGGCGAAGATCGACAAGTTTTACGGCCTAACTATATCGGCCACCTCGGCCTATGAACTAGGCAACTTGCTCGCTAGCCGATCGGCTTTTTCCCCGTCTTCAGGGCCTGAAATTTCTAACATTCGAGCTCCAATTGCCGTAACACGGACCCGGTCGATGCCGAGCTCGACCAGGTCAATCTCCTTCTGTGCTTTGGCCAGCACCGAGCTATAGGTGACTCCCTTTTCTGCGGCAGTAGGTTTTAGCGTTAGCACTACCGCCACCGTTTTGGGAGCCCTCAGCTCCGACGGGTGGTTGGCCGTCGACGGCGTTGCAGTCACTTTTGAAGCAGTGACAGTGGATGGCACTTTCTTGTGGGTCACTGGAGCAGAAGTGGCTGATACAGGGGCTCGAGTGGAGCTATTTCCCTTTCCCTTCCCCATTCCCCTTTTAACTTACTGTTACTTTTGACCACGAGTCGCCTTGGACGGGTGAGGCACCCTCTTGGACATTTGGCAAGCGTTCTTATTGGCTTCTCCACCTCCGCAGCTGTCTATTTTGGGGCTTTCGTGGCTCCTAGCTTGGGACCAGAAAGACGACCTCTTTCTGGTCGCCCGTATCTCTATTTCCGACAACTCGTCCGGTGACGTAAAACATACTGGGCTGGAACCAGCCAGTTGGCCCTGAGAAGGGCCTTCGACATCTACGACCTGGCCCTGTGAAGGACCTTTGTCGCTAACCTCCGGGCCCTGAGAAGGGCCTTTTTTTGTACCACTTGGCCCTTAGAAGGGCTTCCTCAGCCGTGTGACCCTTAGAAGGACCGACACTGCTTACAACTACACTTTTCTCTTCTATTTGGCCTTCTCGGCCCTCCTTCGATACATCTTTGGTTTTTGGGTTTTTGGATTTAATGTTCTTCATCCTAAGCCCCACGAGCAGCGGACGATCTACGTGGACCACCACGTCGTTTGGCCGCTCCGACATGGCTAGGCAACTACGATGGGCCTTGCCACAGCACCCAAAGCTAGAACCGTTTGCGGCACAGACAGACCCCTGTGCCATTCAGCCCTCGGCACGGGTTCACACCTTGGCTTGGGGTAATTTTTATAGAGGTTTTCTTCCTCGCGGCCAGGCCAATTAAGGCAAGACCCTCGGTCTACGATCATAGGCCGATAGACGTGACATCGACACCTCACCTCCCGTGAATTACGATTTGACGGGCAGGCCGACAGGGTTATTGCCAGCAGTGCCCGACGTTGAAGTACCAATTAGCTTCCCCAGGGGACTGGCTTGCACCCCGGGAACTGAGCCCCCCCGCCACGACAAGGCTTGGTACCCTGGGGGGGTTTCAAAGTAACCCTGTATAACTCAGCCCTAGCGAAAACGCACCGTGAAAACGCGGCTTTAATTTGCTAAGTAGGTTATCGAAATGAGCGTGCATAATAATCGGATTTCCTTTAAGTAGTGAAACGAATAGAACTTAATTTCATTTCGGGTATTTAGTTCAAGCTTGTTTATGACATATTCATTAAGTTCCGCTTTTTGTAACTGCTCGCGTTTTATAAAATCCTTGAAAGATAGCAAGAACGTTATTTGCTTTTTCATAGAGAAGAGATATTAGAATGAAAGATAGACAGTGTTCGCATTCGAATCATAGTGAAACTAGAACAGAAAATTAGGTCACGGGTAATTCAGGCTTTTCGGCATTAGCAAGGAGGTAGTTAGGGCAAATCAAACATGTTTTAAAATTCAATAGTTTGAATAAAACCAATTGATATTCGTGTAAAAGAAACCAATGCGATGACATTGCCTACACGAGAAGTAATTGCAAATAGGACATAGATTTGAATACCACACGTATAAACAGACAGAAAATTGGAAGTGTACCAGATAGCGATCGGAAATTCATTTCGAAATAACGGCTGCCAACCCCAACCCGGTGTTAACATACTCTTGTGCACAATACACCAGCCGCGAATACCCTTACAAACCATGGACGAGCTCGACACGTTCTATAGTATCCCGCCGATTGATCACCTACCACCCAGTACCAATATAGCCCTACGCTTTTTCTTATCCGCCCGGTACCTAACGCCAAGCGGCGAGCCACTACTCCTCTAATCGATCCACCCATTAACCAGAATGCAACACCACATCGAAGTTCGGTATCCCGGAACACAGACCTTCTTGCTGATGTTGTAAATAAAAATCCAATCTGAAAAGCATTTCCTCGCCCACAAAGTCCGGTGAAGTTGTAAAAAACTTTAGTCATTAAAAAAATGTAAGTGTTCACTTGCTCTGTTTCACCAAGTGCCATGAATGGAAATATACTAAAAAAAAACAAATATTTCTAGTACTTTTCATCGTAACGTGGACACTGGATGTTATTCTATCATATAAACAATTTTCATTACAAGTGTCAGCTGTACTTGTGAAAAATGGTAGAGAGAAAGTACAAGCCATTAGGACAAGTACCTTTAGCAAAAAAAGACCTATTATAATTAGGCCAGTTGAATAGTCTCAACCGAGCTTACTGACTTGCTTACTTACGAGTAATATCGCATAGTGTAATAAGATTGAGCAAGGGAGTGTGTTTTAGACCGATTGAATGGTCTCGATCGTGCTTACTGACTCGCTTACTTAATATCGCATAGTGTAATAAGATTGATTCATAATTCATAATTCATTTATTGTTCGAATATAGGTACATAGCTAGTTGTTAAACAAATTTGGTTTGAGCTCTATATTCTGCCTATAAGGCGTACAATTGTAAAATTAATACAAATAAACTAATTTGCAGTCAGTATAAATAATGAATTGATTTAATACAATTAAAATGAATATATTTTTGATATTGAGCAAGGTAGTGTGTTTTAGACCGATTGAATGGTCTCGATCGTGCTTACTGACTCGCTTACTTAATATCGCATAGTGTAATAAGATTGAGCAGGGTAGTGTGTTTTAAACCGATTTAATAATCTCGACCGTGCTTACTGGCTTACTTGGTTAACATCGCATAGTATAATAAATAATAATAAATAAAATAAAATGCCTCTTATTTCTTGCTATGTTATGCTAGTTACATATTTTTGAATATCAGTTTTAAAGTTACGTTACATATTATTATATACTCGTTACATATTACATAGTATTAGTCTCACATCACTAGTTTTTTATGTTACATATTTTTAACTTATCGTTCACAAAATTTATTTTTGTTTCTTTCTATTTTCTGAAATTACATTTGTACTGATCTGATTTGTACCTGTAGGTATTTTATTTGAATTTAATTATTTTCAGTTATTCATAATACTAGTTCCATAAGTTTCATATGTACGTCACTTGTATATTTAATACATAGTTGTAATTCACAAAATGTATTTTTATTACTTTGTGAAGTAAATTAGAACATAACATGATTTTTCTAAAATGTGATTATGAGTTTTAAAATGAAAGTCAGATATTGTACTACATCGTTTTTTAAAAAAAAAAAAGAAGATCGCATAGTATAACAAGACTAAGATTTCTCACAAAAACTCCGTAAATCTAATAAAAACTTTAACAAATAGAGGAAGTATTATAATATAAACCCTTGAATAAGGGGCTGCAGATGTAAGAAAATATATGGATGAGTAAATTGAAAAGATTTTAAGCTTTCAATTAAAATCGACGTATCTTTATTGATCTCCTGCTACACAAGTGTTCTGTGAAATCTTTATTGAGAATAATACGTCCATTGGGAACCTTTACGCTAATTGCTTAGCAGTAATGTCGATTTAAATGTTTTATTCGAAAAATCCACATAGTTAAAACCAATCCAGTTGTCACACAACTTCACTTAGTTATAGATTTAGTTGCCGAGTGATTTCGAAATTGTTGATAAATAATGCTCGTAATAAAAAGTTATTAGGATATATTTTAATGTAATGTGTGGCCGCAATTCCGAGCCGATGGTAGTTTACAAAATGTCGACGGGCACAAGTACCACTTGTATGGTTCACGTGAATAAAGATTTTTCTGATTCTGATTATGGAATATTTATCACCATCACGTTGTCGTCACCCATCCATCCCATTGAATTCAATTATAGCACTTCATAATATACTTTTAGGTAAAATTGTACGCTGACTCCATAATCCTGGTATCAATCAACATTTCTTACATTTTACAAGTTGTTTATCAGATAGACAGTTCTATTCTACACCCAAATACGTATTTTAGTTATAGTAGCATCACTTAATGTCATCAATTTTTATTTATGTTATGTATGGTACGATTATACAATTAAGATCAATAATTAAAAAACAATCTAACAGTAGTAATAAAACTGATGATCTTAAAAAATATAAAATACCTAGTTTGTTGGAAATAGTTCACACATTTTTCTAAATTACAATACTTAATTACTATAAATTTAGGAAAAAATTAAGTAAATATAAAATATAAGTAATATAAAACGAAAATTGCGCGGGCGCAGGAACGTAAAATTTGGCATACTTATAGTTTATGTGTAGGAGAAGTGCAAATCGCTAATATTTTTCAAGAATAATGCTTCTAAAGAACATTAAATCAATAAATAAAACATTACCCCCACTACCATGCATGTGACATACACAAACAAATATATTGATGATAACGGTAAAAGATAACAGATGGCGCAATAAAAACTTTGAAAACAAAGTAGTTAGTTGGTCTTGAGAAATGAAGATGGCATTGTTATCAAGATATTAAAATTTATTATGGTCGAATCGACCAACGGATGACCACTAGTGTAAATAAATATCCCTGGACAAGTTACACAAATTAAACCCAACCAAAATGTAAGCAATTTATATGTATTTGTTGTTGGTGTTAATCAAAGATAATCAATACACAGAAACACTTGAATAAATACTAAATATATATAAATACTACCCAGACTGTTAATGTTCATCACATAAATGCCTGCCCCCTTCGTGAATCAAACCTGAGCCTCGTGGTTGGTCGATGAAGTTAGCTGTTAGGTGTGTACGCTGATCCTTCGAATAACTCCACTCCAACATTCGACACTGTGGTCTAGCGGTCAGGCGTCGGACTTGACTTCTTGAGGTCCCATTTTCGATTTTCAATTTTCTGATAGAAATAATGCTGTCCGGGATTAGATAAGTGCCTGGTTGGCGAAAGGCTTGCCACCTACAACATTATGGGACTTAGTGTTTTCGGCTATTCCTGGTTGTGCCTCTGCCTAATTCTTCGAGGATATGGGCGTGAATATACTTTTGAAGATACTTCAACCAAAAAGTTGATCAAAACATAATTCTGTAAAAGATGAAACTCTCTCGAAATCACAACCCTGAGCTTTTACTTATTATGAAAAAAAATCCGTAATCCCTTAAGAATGCTATAAGACCCTCAAAAATAGCTATAAATCCGGAATTTCTAAGAAATTCGACAGTAATGAGGGTCCCCAAAGAAAAGGTTTGGGTTCGACCGTTTTGTAGATTCTTATTTATTTTCCTCGAAAATTTTATGTTGCCAATTCCTCAGGGGAAAATCTAATTTACTACATTTGTATACCATCAGAAATATATAAAAAATCTGTCAACTACCTTCCCTCTGGACAGCTCCTACGAGGCTAGCAAGAAGCTTATACTTCTCTGTATAATCTTTTTGGAGGCTAGCGTAAACTTGTCACTATCATCGTGACCCTGACCTTCAACATATTCTCAGGTTACTCTTGACTTGACTCACGATTTTATAATTACTATTTCTAAAGAGTTGTTAATGATTTGTGTAATATATAATTGTAATAAAATAATACAATATATTTTTTTGCCACTGTTTGCTGGCACACGCAGCACGCTGGCAGTTAATCCATAATAATATCAATTACATTCCTTTAACATATTTTTATAACGCCTATTCACTGTTGTGTTCTAGTTTTAAAAAGCCATTCTAGCCTCAAGACTAACTTTAGAGGTAACTTATTACCTAATATGGACCCTGACAATAGCCTTACTTTTTGCGGGTTAAAAAATTAGTATTTAGTGCCAAATGTCACGATGTCTACAAATCTGCCTAGCTTCCTCCATAATCATGACTATTTTCATTTAAATCCCGCCCCGGTTTGGGAGTCACTTGAAACTACCCCCTTTTCTCTCGCTACCAAGCAGCACGTTAAAAGGCCAGCGTAGGTAAAATAAATCATTATCAAAGAGACCAAGTGACAGACCCGAACAAGGTGCCGCAAAGAACTCTACTAGAGTAGAGAGTAGCAGTAGTAGCTCGTTCATGTTCCAGTCCGGAGG
>NJDC01002911.1:178993-201658 GCA_002245475.1 Calephelis virginiensis | reverse complement strand
TGTTAAAACATAATTTTGTGATGCCAGCCTCAAGATATTCTCCCTTATTACTTCTTTTATCGTGTCTCTTATCACGAGGATATTCATATACTTTTTTGCTTTGCTTTACATTCGTAAGAAAATATCAGACAACTTAATCTAACATAGAATAAAAACTATACAAAACAAACTCAAAAGAAAAACAATTTATTTTCTTCGGAACCTTATTTAATATTCTTGACAGCAAATAGACGTCCATCCCTTATCCTTGCCTTTGAAGCTAAACAAAAAACAAGTATTCATTTATTTCTGAGAGTAGAAAACAATTTTTTGTTTCATCAGTAATGCCAGGCATGCTCTCTTTTCTCACTATAATACAAATTCGTACTTAAAGGTATCTAGGGCTTTAATATTTAAAATATACGAGAATATTATCACCAAAACCTAATTTATGGAGCTAGTAATAAGCAAAGGAATCCGTTATGTATAAACGATTTTCGTTTTTTCTTTGTTCTATTCTGATATTAACTGGCAACGACAACAAATCTTTGAACGGTCTCAAATTGAAATAATTGATTAGCGAAGTTTTCAGTTTTAAACCGATTATAAGAAGAGGAGGATGTTTTCCGACCCATCTATTTTTTATTAGATATTAAAAAGTAAAGTATTAAATAACTTGTATAAATATTAAACCAACTATATGTTTGTCGATCTCTCAGTCATTTATAAACCATTTTTAAAAATTTATTGTGAAAATAAAACTTTTTAGCGGCATTGTACACTTTTTGTGATGGTTAAAAATGTTAAACTCGCGTTAGGACCTGTAGGGTAAAGCTGGGAATATATCATTGTCAGCCGCGGCTTACAGCCGCAAGTTGCGACTAATAAGTGTGCATATGCCGTCGGACGCTTACGGCTGACATAAACATCTAGAGGGCCAGATATCTTTTGTACGTCCGAACGCTCAAGCTCACATTCGTGATTTACGTCCGATAGTTTGCACGGATCATGTCCGATTTCAATAAGAGCCCTTATACTTCAGGCGTCCTATTAACTTTACTTATGGGACTGTTTTGATATACAACAGTCCCCTAAAATACGTTAAATTATAGGGGCTGTTGGTGAAATTGGCCATCAGTGTACTGTCTACTGTAGATACGTAGTATGTAGGTCACACTATAAGTTATACGTAACTTAAAAAAACAACATGTTATGACCAAAATATTATGTTTATTGCTTTTCAAAATAATCTCCGTTACATTCATGCGATCGAACCATTTTTTAAAACAGGAGGACCACAGATCTAAAGGTATGTTTTCTACGTGCTGATTGAACGCTATCACTGCCTATTCAGAATTGGTAAAAGTAAAAACTCTCATCAAATCTTTGATTTTGGGGAAAATACCGAAATCACAGGGTGCTAGATCGGCGCTTTGCGCAGGATGAGTGACGAGATGTACTTTTTCGGAAGCTAAAAATACTGTTTTTTGGCCGTATGTGAAGAAGCGTTAACATGGTGTAGGAGAATGCGGCTTTTTGGTTGTCTTTCGCAAACTGTTTCTGGGTTTCGCAAACGCCCTGGGTAAACAAATGGTAGAATACCACCCGGCATTAACACTCTTTTGATTTTCAAGTGGAATTATACATATGGGAACCGGAGCTGAGAAAAAAAACGCGATAATTTTTTTACCAACGTTTCTTTCTTACTTTTGTTGGCCTGTTCTCATTTTCAAACACCTATTCACAATATTGCTATTTTTTTTTCGGGTTCAAAACAATAAATCCACGTTTCGTCTCCTGTAACAATGTCATAAACAGCATTAAAATGTCCGTGGTCGTACTTCAGTAGCATCTGTGAGTACTATTCCACGCGAGCCCCCTTCTGTTCCGCTATCAGTTCATGAGGGATCCAACGACAACAAAGTTTCCTAACTTTTAATTCTTCGTGTATAATTTTCTGAATTTGACTCATATCAATCCCCAATAGTCCTCGAATTGTCTCGTAGGTAATCTGGGGGCTTTCATTAATTAACCGCTTAACAGTAGCCACATTATTTTCGTTGACGGCAGTTGAAGGCCGCCCTTTACGAAATTCGTCATGTAAGAAACTCGACCTCTCTCTAATTCAGCAAACCATCGCCTCACGGTGCACAATTACACCTTAATTACACCTTCTCTTCCAAAAGCATTTTGAATACGAGTAGCACAGTCTTGAGGAGAAAGAGAACATAAAAAATCATCACTCTAAAAAATTTTCTACTTAATTCCATTTTCGTTGCATTCGAAGAACTTTGATGATTGATAAAAAAACAATTGACAAATTGTTTCTCGCCATTTTTTTTATTACTAAGAAAATTGCGACGTTTTAAAAATATGACATTCGAAATTCAAATAGTTTCGATTAGCTAGTAGTGCAAAACTTTTAGTGTGCCCCATGTATCTCTAAGTAGTTTGTGCATTGTAGTCTGTCGTAGCATTTCATACTGTGATTTTTCATTTCGCCGACCGGTATATATTCAAGCCAGCTCACATCGACATATATATAATTTCGATCAAAGTCAATTAAATAAATATTTTATTTTACCACATTATAATAATATAATACTTTTATTGATAAATGAAATAAATGATAAAAGCAATTCGTGCAAAATTACACCCTAACTAGTCCAAATTATCTAAAATGCAAGTCGTTAATATTCTAGTTCCCATTTCTGCTGGCGCAACAGGAGTGCTTATTTAAAATTAATTATTCCAGGAGCACTTTATTTGAAACAGCCGTAATTTTAAAGTAGTTCCAATCCCGGCTAGGATCTGATTATAGAATTCTAGAGAAATCGAGAAAAAATCTCCATTTTTTATATGCTTTTACAAAATAATACTGAAATTAAAGTCGGTTCTTAGCAGTTTTATTGCATTTAAATTACATTATGTAAAAATTTAGGTACTTGACTTGATAGTACGTATGTTATATGTATATACAACAATAAAGATGTACAACCAGTAGGCGGACATGAAATACTTTTTATGCGGTTCGACTGTGAAATTAGGAAAAAGAACATTTAATTTTTCCCATACAAATTGAACAGGTGAATATATGAAGGAAAATCGTGTTAGTAACACTATTGATAACTTAAGAATAGCTGAACCGATTTGGCTGAAAATGGATGGGGAGGGAGCTTTAACCAGGAGAACAACATAGGATATTTTTACCCTATTTGACTATGAGGAAAAGGAAAGAACTTTTTAATTTTTCCCATACAAACTGAACGGGTGGAAGGAATTTTTCCGGAACAGCTAGTTTTCTGATAAAAACAACAATGTTCAGGATTGGATAAGTAACCGGCTGGTGATAGGTTTGCCACCTATCACTTTTTGGGACTAAGCGGTACTTACGCTAATCGTGGATGCCACTCTTTCTTAGCGTGAAGGCTTTTTTTACTTTGATGTTAATTTTTGTGTAGATCCCTCTGACGATGCTGATGAAACGATCCGTCTTCCCCAAAATGACGGATCGTACAATTTCTCCTAAAGAAAACGAGTTGCGCGCTTTATCCACGTTCTTTAAGCAGTCCTGCATTGTCGGGAAATGGTCACCAGATCCCAAGACTAACTCGGTTTGGAGTAAGTATTAATTTTCATGTATTTCTACCAACAATGCAATACATTTGTTGGTGAAGACAATTGCATATTTTGAATGTTATATTGGATCTATTTCAGTTAGAATTAAAAACAATTTAAAATCTAGATAGATTTAGAGCTACATTAAATTACTAAGATTATAGTTGTATTTAAAGAAATACATGTTAAGACATTAGCCTTTTTATTCAACGAATCTTGAAAAGATTTAATAAAGACGAGAAATTGTTGATAAAAGCTAGGGTAGTTAATGTTTACAGAACATGAGGGTTCAGTTTATTATGTTATGTGATATGGAACAAGCACACGCACTATCCTGATGGTAGGTAAGAGACAATCGTCGCCTGTTGACTGTTGTCACCATATTAGTATATGTTGTAGGCGTCTCGCTGTCTTGTGGCCGCTTGTGACGGTAAGCTAATTGCAAGTCTACTGGATACCCTTTCCTCCGAAACGAAGCTTGGTACTGTCGTCATATCATCGTTCGACATTAAGGTCGAGCATAAATTGATAGTGCTCGACCTTTGTGGAGTGCAGGCCAATTCTCCTGAGTATGCTTCGGTTGCGAAGCGAAATGTACGTTGAGTTTTTAATAGTATTAGTGCTAGTGATGCTAATAAAACAGTTAGTTAGTATGTGTGTGTTATGTGGAGCTGGACAAATTTGGGGTATTTAGCTTCTAGTATGTCCAATACATTCATTACGCATTGTCTTTCCTGTTTTGTCGCGATGTAATACAAAAACATTTTTTGGGTCATAATTAAAAATTGAATAATTTTATTTGGATTTAAGAAAGGATTTCCGCGAAACGACGCCTTCTTTTACCAATTAAGATGAAGGCTCACAAGGACATAGCCAATTAAATTCACTAGGTAGCCTGCTACTTTTTTCTAAAACATGTCGTTACCATCTTAGACGAATTTCTTTTGGTTTATTTTATATACCATAAACACAAAATAATTGATTGTAGAGGGTCAATACAGCCAGCTTTGCGCACTGTGCGAGCACCCCGCCCAGTGCGACTACCCCGACAACTTCAGCGGGTACGAGGGAGCGCTCCGCTGTCTGGCGCACAACGGCGGGGAAGTCGCCTTCACCAAAGTCATTTTTGTAAGGAAGTTCTTCGGGGTTAGTATGCTTCTTATTTATACGACAACTAGCTTCCACCTGCGACTTCGTTTCTGTGGAATAGTTACTTTTATACTTTTTTTATGCGACTTCGTTTATAGCTCAGTAAGTGCTGGGTACTATTATATCATGTACGTTATAGGTTATTAGTAGGCGTACACTATATTTTTAGTTTTATTTTCTAGTGAACTAACCTTAAAAGATATCGAGAACCTTTTTTAGCACTGTTAACGGGGAACAATTCTGTCATACATGTTTTTTAACTAATTTTAGCCGTTTACGCAGCGCACGCAGCGGAAGCTTACAATAGTAAAAATCCCTTAAGTTTGAAACATTCTCCGTTGATGCTCCGCTCCTTTTAGTCTTAGCTTAATGATATATAGCCTATAGCCTTTCTCGATAAATGGGCTAACTGACACTGAAAGAGTTTTTCAAATCGGATCAGTAGTATCCTGAGATTAGCGCGGTCAAGCAAACAAGCAAACAAACTTTAGCAAACAAGCAAACAAACTTTTTATATACCTATTTATTTGTTTGTCTGTTTACTTTTCACCTAAAAACTACTGAACGGATTTTTACCAAAGTTTATATTGTAGTAGCTTATAGTCTAGGTTAACATAATACTTTTACTGCGGGGAAAATAAGTTATTTCCGCCACTAACCACGGAATGTCACATTTGACCCTTTTACGAAGTTGCGGGTAATAGCTAGTACAGCAATATCTTGATATGTGCAAGAAGTTTCTTATGCTTATTTTTAATTCTTCTCGCACTCTTAGCTGCCAGTAGGAACAATTCCGGCCAGTCCATCGACAGAGAATCCGGACGAGTTCGCGTATTTATGTGTGGATGGATCCAAAGTACCCATCCGAGACAAGCCGTGCACTTGGGCGGCTAGACCTTGGCAAGGACTATTGGGACATAACGACGTACTAGCCAGTCTTTCACCGTTGAGGGAGAAGATCAAGCAATTAGCTAAAGCTGGTGAGTTTGGGGCATTCCAAATCACAAAACTTTTGATATATGCACAAGAACACAAAAGCAGAAACACAAAAACTCATAACTTAATTCAAACAAATATATGTCAATTCAAATGTAGCTTCTATCTGGAATATTCTAGTACATCCATACAGTACAATACAATGAAAAATTCTCGCGTAAATAGCTAAAGTTTTCTCCTATTTAACTTCTATTCCAAAACACGACAATTTTGAGCACATCTGTTATGAATATGCAAAATTATGACCCATCTTGACTAGTTGATAACTTGGTGTTGGGAAGTAAAACGAAGATAAAATGAAGAAACCATGACTAGTCACCATAACACATACACATGAACACGTCATAGACACACACAAGCATACACGACTCACTAAACGTGAATTGTATACAATTAGTAGTATCTAAAATACGTAGTAGTACTGATAGTTAAAGCAACCTATGAGCACCGGTAAAAGAGGCAGAGGTATAAAACAATATCCAGTTATTGGTGTATGTGCCAATGGGCATGCTATTAGGGTTGCGGAAGGGGAGAAGCAAGAGTTGGAAAGTTTAAATGTGAGAGACAACCGGGATTTGCGCTAGGATTATTATGATGCAAGTAGCAGTAACAAATATACTGTGCTTCACAAATGGATTGGATGGATGTAGAGGTATCGCAAATCGCAATAGGTAAATTACAATGTTACAAACTAGCTGAACCGACAGACGTTGTTCTGCCCTAATTATTGATTTTTTTCATATGAACCTTCGGACATCAACTTACACGATAAAAATGTGTGTGTGTGTATTAGTGTACACACCTAAGAAGTGAAACTTCTTTCTGACATCATTTTTTTGTGAAGCGCAACGGGAAAAATATTGCACCCTGCGGCCTCGCTGTTAGCGAACTTAAAGATATACCGGCGGGCGAGGCAAAAACATATGACACTAGTTGCCTTATATCTGAATGCCTTTAGACTTACTTTCAAACTATATGGGTTATACCTACTTTACCGACCTACCAAGAGCTGTATTAAACCAAAAAGTTGTTTCTGTCGGCCAGTGTAATTAGGTAGTAAAAAAACGATTTCAATTGCCTTGACTAATTAAAAAAACTGAATTGACATAAAATGCATTTTACATAAAGCCATGGTTAATCTGTACTAGCTGCTCCGGCGAACTTCGTTCCACCCGTATAGTTTGTTTGTATGCGACGAACAGTGAGATATTTGGCAATAACATACAGTGGTTTTATGAGGAGCGTTACAGATAAATGTGACGGATAAAATAAAAATATGACGACAAATTTCTCTCACACATCGTAACTAAATCTTACTTCAAAATGAATCATGCGTGATATGGGATGAATATTATTAAATTATTTTTATTGTTTGTCGGACAATAAACGGAAAATAATCCATTGAGATAGCTTCAGTTTCAAGATAAACCTCTAAACCTTTTGTTTTATATTTCCTTTAAAATTCTATTAGTCGCATACCCACCCGCTTTAATGTACTCGACCTAGTAAAATGAAAGGGATATCCAGCAAGGTAAAGCCTTTGTCGTTCCACAACGAAAAGGCCCGACATTTTAGCTCTCTACTTTAATAATGCTCATTTACATATTACTATGAAAAGATATTTTCTTCAGAAATGTTACGAAAAATATAAGGATTTATCACAGACTGTACCCGCGACTTCTTTAACAATGGTACGATATAAAATAAAAATTCAATACTAATAACCACGACAAACCTGGTTCAACACGCGTTTTACTAAATGGTGTCTAAAATTCTTGGGGTCCCAGTTTCGATCCCCGGGTCGGGCAACAAAAAATAGAAGAATGTGTGTTTTTAATTATTTTCTTATAAAAATAACATATCCCGGGATTGGATATGTGCCTGGTTGGTGATAGGCTCCTCACCTATCCGTTGTCCCTTTGCCCACCTATTCGGGGATATGCCCGTGAAGATACTTTTTTTTATACAAAATTGGAATCTTAACCAGCATTTTATAACTTTTATCCGACGCAAAATACAAAATGCATGATTACAACGTAAACGCCAACCACAATCGCATGCGCAGGCTGGTGACGTCATGACTCGTACTAGGTACGACGTAGTGTAATACTGCACGTATTAACGCTGACTATTTTAAAGGAATGTTCATAAAAGTAAATATTACATTTTGGCAATTCATATTTAAAATACACTATCATTTTAGCGTTAACTCTCTTATACTAAAATTTGGCCGGTTTTTTAAAGTGACCCTGCGTATACACACGTACATATATATCTTCACGTCAAGTCCCTTACGAGATAGGCAAAGAGTATCGACTGCCAGACCTCACGATCCTGATAAACCTATCTGTCTTCCTTTACATTCATTACCCCACCCACCAATAATATCCGATCTTTTTGAATCAAAACCGCGCTTTGAAACCATTGAAACCCTGTATATATTAATAAAATGTAGCTAAAAATGAACCGTAACAATCTGTTTTATAAAACTCGTCAAAAAACAGACCTGTTGGTTGTCCAGTTGAGTGGCTTTATACAGAAGACTGAAATAACCATTTCATATTTCTGCTCAATGTGCTGTCCATTCAGGCAGAACGGCCGGTCGAGGCTAAATGTGGTGTGGATACAATATGTGGGTCACAGATTCGGTGCGTTTTTTTATTAAAAGATATGCGAAAGGTCGATTCTTAAAAAAGGATTCCCTGTCTTTTATAAAATAGGAAAGGGACAAAGTAAATCAGGAAACGATAGGGAATACACGTCGTCTATAGACACATAAAGATGAAGACCCTTTCGTGTTGGTAAATTTACCGGCTAACCTGCCCTCTTTACCGGACAACGATAGTGGCGAATATAAAAAACAGTTAATGTGGTCGCCCTTATACATTAATTAGGGCAAACTGTTTTATATTAGGAAATAAACTATCTTTAAGCTAATCAATTTATTTTCTTAGTATAGCGTTTAAGATTTTGAAAGTAGTGCTAATTTTCTTCGTTTATATTTTTTTGTGTACAAGACACAAATAAATAAAAATACATTAAATTCACGTTAAATTAAATCCAAAAAGTTACAGCAACTGTTAATCGAATGTAACACGAAAGTTTTGAACTTTGCTTGGAATACCATATTTATTAATTAAAGATATTGTCATGTACAATTTATTAATTTAGACCTCTGTTGTAATGAATGAACTTTTCATTAACCAAATTCGAAAAAGAAGGAGGTTCTCAATTTGCCTGTCTGTTTTTTAATCAAACAGATATTGATGGTTCTTTTCACAAAGATAGCTAATGATTCCGAGCTGGTTATATATTAATTTTATCATTATCAGGAAAGTGGTTCTTGAGTAACACTAAATAGTAAATAAACTAAAACAAAATTGTCTTCACGCCCATATCCCCGAAGTGGTAGGCAGTTGTACATTCGGGGCATCCACAAATCTAAGTCCTACAATGTGATAGGTGGCTAGCCTTGCTAATCGGACACATATCCAATCCCAAGCAACGTCTTTTTTATTAGAAAATGGAAAATACAGAGTTTTTTTATCATGACCCAGAAATCAAACCTAGGACATCAAGAAATCAAGTCAGTAGTCTATTATCTAAGTAATCTATTTACATATATATTATACTTAATCGCCTCTGTGGTCTAGCAATTCAGATGTTGGACTTGACGGGTAAATAAAAAAAACGTTGCTAGTGATTGGATACGTGCCCGGTTGGCGATAGACTTGCCACCTATCACATTGTGGGACTTAGTGTCTTCGGCTAGTCGTGGGTGTCTTGGTTGTGCTTCTGCCTACCTCTTCGGTGATATGTGCGTGAATATACTTTTTTTATATAAAAATGAAAAATCCCGATTTCATTTTGTCATCGCATCACACCTGAACGGATAGACCAATTTTCATAATTATTGATAGAAGAAGGCGTTACTTTGCGGAAATCCATACTTAAATCTGATCAAAATTATCTAATTTGCAATTTTCCGCCAAAAACCAGTATACCAATATATGCTAGACCTTCGTGGAGTGCAGTCGAATTCTCCTGATGATGCTTCGGTTACGAAGCGAAACGTACGCTGAGTTTTTAGTAGTATGTGTATTGTTGGTCCTAATAAAACAGTTTAGTGGTGTGCATTGTGTGGAGCTGGATCTATTTGGGAGTTTTAGCTTCCGGTAAGTCCAATTCATTCATAGCGCACTATTTTGTCTGTTTTATTACGCCATAATACGTATACATTTTTTTGACGGAAATATGCAAATTCAATCATTTTGTTTAGATTTCCTAATTATTTTTATGTTGTGTAGGTTATTATCATTAAAAGGTTCTTTATGAAAAGAAAACCAGAGAAAATGTAAAAAACAATACATGATTTTTTCCATACAAAATTCTAGTAGCAGTAATTAATGTCAAGTGATACGAAGGTTGCCGGGCCAGCTAGAATTTGATACATTTATGTGATAAAATATTTTTTTTAATTCCTCAGTAGAAAAGTACCTACCAAAAATTTCATCGCAATACATATTTGAATACAGGTATTGCTCAGTCAGGACATTGCTTCGTAAAAATTGCCTTTACGAAAAGATCGATTTCTTTGGCAATAAGATCTGTAGGGTTACTCTTAAAGCTCGATTCGTGCAATATTAGAAATTGGAATCGAGTATGACATTTTAGGTACTTTGAAAACAATACTGACGAATTATTAACATTTAGTCAATCCTAAACAACAAATTATTTTATGGGATTTGTTGAATTTATTTGTAACTGAATGTTAATAATCCGCTTCTACTGTGTTCAAAATCAAAAGTACCTAAAATGACATAATATACGATTCCAATTTCCAATTCGTATGTTATCAAGGTTCAAGAGTTACCGTACAGCTTTTGTGTACTACAAACTTTAAAGTTATGCTGTTAACATACTATAAACTTATTTGTATCTACGTTGTTGTAAGTTTGATTGTTTGCAATAAAGAACTCATTCATTCATTCATTCGTCAGTAAAAACAGTTTTGTTCAATTCTTGTCTAATGCAAAAAAACATCCATCTTAAGAATTCGTTGCATGTTGTATTTTTTTGTGTAGGTGCTTCTACCAACCCAGAATGGTTCACCAAGGTGCTGGGGTTGTCTGAAAAAATCCATCACGTGGCCGACAATATTCCTATTAAGCCCGTGGACTACTTGCAAAAAGCCAACTATACTGAAGTTATAGAGAGAGGACATGGGCCACCAGAACCAGTTGTAAGGTAAAACATTCTAATAATTTGAATAAAAAAAAACGTTTTTATGTAGATATAGACCATGTTGGATGAAAAATAACTTATACACGTTAAACCTCGATTTTATTGCTGCAAGGTTACCATTGAATCTAGATTTCGTGCAAATTGGTAATTGGATATATCACTTTTGGTACAATAAATAGAGCTCAATAATTGTAGAGAGCTATTAACGTGTAGGAAATAATAACCTTCCTACCTGAGCACTTTGAACTTGAAATGTCATCCTAGGTCGCACTGGGTCCGTAAGTCCATCCACACTTGCATTTTATATCTGCTTTGTCAATCTTTCATCTGCCATTATTTCTACATAAACGAACCAGCTGAGCATGCCCTTTCATATTTTAACATCAACTCTTTTTTCAATCCCACTCTTTCTCGGATTATTACGAATGTGGTCGGCGAGCGTAACACTAAGATTTTCCCTAGCGCTCTCATTTCGACCGTATTTATCCAACTCTCATGCTTTTTCTGACATACCCAACTCTCGCTTCAATACAACAATGCGAACTTTGGAATAAGCACAGAATTATGCAAAGCAAGTCTATCTTTTTGACTAAAATTCCCGCTTTGGAATAGCTTACCCAACGATCCATTCACAATATTCCCTGCACACACTCTCCTTTCTACGTCCGCTTTATACCTTCCATCCCTGCTATAAGTACAACCAATATATACAATTTCATTCACTTGTTCTAGCGCTATATCAACAACTAAAACTCTTACATCTATACTAGACAATGTCTATATTATTTGCATTTATAACTTAAGCGCAGTAAAAGTACAAGTGACTTCTATTTCAATATTATGTCGTCTTAGTTTGTTAAAAATATTAAATAATATTTAATACTGATATAATGATTAAATTTATTAAATGTAAATATAACAATATGAGAGAGATGTAATTATTAAGTTTCTTAAATATTTACACACCACAACGTGGTAGAATATTTTAGTATGAATATATATTTTGTAAAACATTTAAACATACGTATTTCGTAAATGAATTTTTATTTCATACCATAAGTACACAAACCTGAACGTTTTCCTATATTCCCTTGAGATTCAGACTTGACAGGTGGCATTGGAATAACCTCGGGAATAGCTCTTTTCTTTAATTAAATAAAATATTTATTTTATAAAAAATGACAGAGAAATTGTTAAAAATATTTAAGACGTCAGACATACCTCCTCCTTTTTTGGTAATCGGTTGAAAACAATTTCACAACAGCCAGCACCATTTAAATAGATCGTATTTTAAAGACACGGAAATTAAAATTTAGTTTGCAAAATGGACAAAGCGGAGATAGACAAGTTAGTTTCAACATTACATCTATTTACATGCAACCGTTTCCCTGAGAAACGCTCTCAACGTAAACATGAGATTGATTATACAAAGTGCAAACAACTCTGTGAACAACCACAGTCTAATTAGTTCCTGTGTAAATAATGCGCGCTACATTCACAAGAATTTAGTTTGCACTTCAAGTAGTAACAATATTATATTGTCACTGTCAACTTTTCCCTCCTTTCAAACTTAGCTCTAGTTTTTTGTATGTTTGTTACGCAATTACTCGGACAATAGCCAGTTTTTGATAGTTCTTGCTTAAAAAGATAACATGATTCCAAGTTAGTCCCTTATTCATTTTATTATCACGGTCCGAATAGTAATTTTATATTTTTTTATGACATTGAAAGGCAAACAAACAGACAAGACAAGAAATTCAAGCCGCCTAAAGGCACCAAAGGTTCGTTGCCAACCTGAGGCCAGGATATGAGGCCTCGAGAAAAAGTAAGTTTAGCGGCTATTTTAACCTCCGAACCGAAACACGTCAACAGCTAGCACTGACTTTATGGAGGCAGGAGTAGATTAGGCGGTAGTTTCGGACGAGTCGCTGCAAAACTCTACCACCTAGTCAGATGTTACGGTGTTAGTGACGGTAAGCCTATGCTCGGCTTTTACGAGCTGCCTGGTAGGAAGCAGATGGTTTTTGTGCAAAGGACAACTGAAAAACTCGGGGAATATTTTAGAGTTAGGTATACTTAATGATGCATAAATTATTCGCTTATGTTGATGACCTAATCATTACTGAAAAACTACTAGTATGATGTTAAAATTAGTCGGACCATTTCGAAAAAAACTGAGAAAATAGTACTAAAACAAAACCTTATTTTTTTCACTAAAGAGTGTTATTACTATCCCAAACACAAACTCTCAAGACACTACTACACTGTCGACGCCGAGCGACGAATCACTACTTCCTTACCAATTTCACCCAGCAACCAGAATGCAGCACCGATTCGAGGTATGGTTTCCGGGAGACAGCCCTTGTTGCTGACACTTTATTGAACAGTTCAATCCATCTAAATGATATCCCGGGCTGGGCACTCTGCTCGGTCCACAAAGCCCGATGAAGTTGTAAAAACTACGAGGTTGGCAACAGATTAGTCATTCAAAAAAAGCTGTGAAATAGGCAGGTACGAAGTTCCCCGAAAGGCTAATTATCATTGAAATACTTGGTGATATTTCAAAGAGAGTGCTTCTGTTCTATACCCGTGATAAAGGCCGGTGAAGTTGTAAAAAGCAACGGTTAGCAACAAATTAGTCATTCAAAAAAAATCTATACCCGTAATTAATTCTTCGTAGGCTGTGCGTGACCTCCAACGTAGCTCTGGCCAAGTGCAGAGCCATGTCTGTGTTCGCCTTCAGCAGAGACATCCGTCCCAAGCTGGACTGTGTGCTGGAAGCTTCGGAAGAAGATTGTCTTAAAAGCGTAAGTGGTTTTTATATTTTAAGTTTGATACTTATTTATTATTGTCTCTTTAGTCTAGCGGACTTGACTTGAACTTTTAGGTCCTGGTTTCGATACTCGAGTCAGACAAAAAATAGAAAATGTGTGTTTCAAATTTTCTGACAAAAATAATGTTGCCCGGTGTTGCATATGTGCCCGGTCGGTGATAGGCTTGCCACCTATCACATTGCGGGACTTAGTGTCTTTGGTTAGCCATTAATCGCCTGGTTGTTCTCTTCGGGAATATGGGCGTGAAGATACTATATTTTATTTTTTTAGTAAAGTCAATACAAAGGGACAACAGAATTTAGGGCTGGGCCCTTATCAGGGTTCCTTTTTCCTCCATATCACTACATAGTTACAACAAAAAGGAATTCTGTTTTTTCAAATTTTCTTTAAAAGCACTGGTACCCGAAATTGGTTAATTGTCCGGTTGGCGATAGATATGTCGTTTATCAAATTGTGAACATATTTTTGTGTATTTTCGATTAACTATCAGGTTATACAATTAGCTACACCTTGAGCGGACGTAAAGATACTTTTATATCTTAAGTTCCCATATTGGTTCGGGTTCTTCTGTCATTTGTGAAGAATAAAATATCTGCCTTTAATAATAGCTGGTAAGAGACAAGAAAAAGCGAAACGGGTCATTACCAACAAGGCGACCGGTAGTAGAGTACTTTGAGCAACTTACTTATCTGTCCCCTTACTTATTCTTGCCGCCATAATGGTTCTGTTTGTTCCTGTCCAGTGGGATAAGGTAGCCAGTAGACTTGAACAATTGACCTTAAACCGTAGTCACAAGTTGTCCTTATGACTTCTACAGGCGGTTATCTCCTACCATCAGGGATCTGCGTCCTTGTTCGCTAACTTTTGTCCTGAAAAACCTACACAAAGCATACTCATTGTCATATCAGTCAAGTAGTACTGGAAAATACAAACAGATTTTTAAGTAGAAATGTGATAAAATCTGAGCTTTGTCTGCCAAAAATTCCGCCGGTAACTCGAGCACGCCCTTCTGTGTTCTCTGAAAGGCGTTTTAGATGAAATTTCTGGCGTGCCAAATAACTGAAGTGTGTTGAAGCAAAAACTGTAGCCTTTGACTGAAAACTAAATCACATTCAAATTAAATTTCGTTTATTTATCTAAACCCGTGCCGTTTTGTGTTGTTCCGAGTTGGTCCGGGATCCTTTGCAGAAAAGACCATATGCCTTCCTGCCAGGCAGATCGTTAAAGGCGAGCGTAGGCTTACTGCCACTAACACTGTGACACGTGACCAGGTGGTAGAGTTTCATCACTTTCGCAGCGACTCGCCCGGATTGGTACCATCGCCTTACCTATTCCTGCCGCCTTAACGTCAACGCTTGCCGTTTACGTGTTTCAGTCTGAAGGATAAGGTAGCCGGTAAACTTACTTTTGCTCAAAGCCCAACATCTCAGCCTTAGGTTGGCAACGCATCATTACCACCTTTGGTGTCTTTAGGCGGAGTGAATTTTTTACCATCGGGAAATCCGTCTGCTTGTTTGTCTTCCGTTATCATAAAAGTAAATAAATAAATAAAAATGCATAAGTTTGCATGCTCGTCGTTGTCATGTTAATATTTTATCAACTTGACCATCTAACTTTAACGTGATGCAGTCTGAAGCATTTCATCATAAACTAGCTATTTTCCCGTGCCTTCATCAGCGTACAATTGTACGATTATCATACAAAACCCATCTATCTTCTTTGGGGGTTGATTTTTGTAAAAAAAAAATAGCCTATGTCTGAACTAGGTAACTATCTAAGCTGTATGTAGTTATATCAAATTTCATTGAAATATGTTTAACGGTATAGCCGTAAAAGAGAAACAAACAGACCATTTATAATATTAGTATAAATTTTCACGCAAATTGTTTATATAATAAACGTTATGTACTAGATTTTTTATTATGTATCTACCTGCAATGGTGACACAATGTAGTTGATGATTTTGGACCCACAAAAAATTATGTAGTAAAATTATAATTTGCATTAGCGAAGCATTGTAAGTTTTACTTATGCTACTCTATAAAATTGTAAGTCGAGTGTAATGGCAACATCAAAAATCATCTAACGTAACTTTCGCGTTAGTGAGTAAACTTGTAACATGTAGTTACACGTTTTAAGTGCGAGTGTAATGCCATTGGAAAATCGTATCACTAATCACTGAGTTACGAGTTTACTCACTAATGTCTGCGTTTATAATACGAAAAAATCATATGTAGATAACAACATATGTCATTGTTTAAGGTGGGCATAGTTTATAACGTTGTCGTATTACTTTGCGAATTTTCTTTCTCTTGTACCCCTGCAAGATAAAAAGAGATAAAACGAAAACAATGTCAATACATTTTTCTTCTTTTTTCTTAAGATTTTGGCATTCACGTTAGTATTTTGCCATCAGTCAAGAAGAAATTTGCATCAAATTTACCAAAATCGGGGTTCAATTATATTCATTAGGCACTTGATACTCTCTGTCAACTTTGCAAGGGAAACTTGGCGTTTAGATATTTGTGTGTTCAAATGATTCTTTACATACCAGACTTCAATTTATTTGATCACTTTATGCTGAGTCTATAATTTCTAATCTACAAAACTTATAATTTAAAAAAATACGGGATGATTTGTAAAACATACAAAAACAAAAACACAAACAAAGAAACGAATAAATTAAATTAGACTTCGTATTAATAATTTTCCAATTTACGTTTTGCTCCTCTCCCATGGGAATCCCTTTAATAAGCGGGATTATGTAGTATTCTATTATCCTCGAATTCTATCGCCTCTGCGGTCTAGCGGTCCGGGTGTTGGACTTGACTGCATAAGGTCCCGGGTCGGCCAACAAAAAGAAAATTGGATTTTTCCAATTTTCTAATTAAAAAGAATGTTGGTCGTGATTGGAAATGTGCCCGGTTGGTAATAGGCTTGCCACCTATCACATTGTGGGACTTAGTGTCTTCGGCTAGTCGTGGGTGCCCTGGTTTGTACCTCTGCCTACCGCTTCGGGGATATGGGCGTGAAGATACTACTACTACTACTCGAAACCTAAAATAGCTACCTCCAAATTTTCGATACCATATTAAGTTCAGAAGATACAGCGTTACCTTCGATGGAAGGTGGATATATTACCATCAGAAATAGCATCAGATTGTTTGCCTGCAAAACCCATATGAATGGATACACAGGTGCGCGACAACGGGTCGGACCTGGTCTCCGTGGACGACATGAGGGTTGCGGCCGCCTCCAAACAGTACAACCTGCATCCCGTCTTCCACGAGGTCTATGGACAAAACAAGACGCCCAACTACGCTGTGGCTGTCGTCAAGAAGAATTCTGGGTTCAACAACATCGATGACTTAAGAGGGAAACGGTGAGCTTATCTAATTTTATTCATACTCCATATTTTCCCCGTGTTGGTCCGGGCTCCTTTGCAGAATAGACCATCTGCCTTTCTTGCCAGGCAGCTCGTAAAAGGCGAGCATAGGCTTACCATCACTAACACCGTGACATCTGACTAGGTGGTAGAGTTTAGCAGCGACTCGCCCGGATTGGCACCACCGCCTTACCTATTCCTGCCGCCATAACGTCGTGACGTGTTCCGGTTCGGAGGGTCAGGTAGCCGGTAAACTTACTTTTGCTCGAGGCCTAACATCCCGGCCTCAGGTTGGCAACGCACCATTACCATCTTTGGTGTCTCTAGGCGGAGTGAATTTTTTACCATCAGAAAATCCGTCTGCTTGTTTGCCTTCCTATAACATAAAAAAAAATACTCCTTGCCGATCAGACGACCTTCATTCATTTGGCAATCGATACTCATTACCTATTCTGCAAGGGAACTCGGTGTATGTTCGAGGGGTAAGGGCATAAGCGTGAGGTGTCGTGTGTGTACGCGCGTGTCTGTTTGTGTATGTGTCTGTATGCGTGCGGCATCATAACTTGTGAACGGGTGAACCAATTTCGATGCAGTTTCAGATATATGACATGTAGGTTTTATGCGGGTTTTTTTTATAATTATCGTTTTTATTTCTTAGATCATGCCACAACAGTTTCAACTCATTCAGTGGTCTGGTGGCGCCATTATTCTATCTCATCAATAAAGGCAAAATACAGGGTGGAAATGTAAGTATATATAATATTTAATTTATATTATTACCTGATATCGCTAAAATAGAGTCAAATTCTCCAGTCATGTCATGTCAGTTGGTCGAGTGACTAGCGTACACGCCTAACTACATTGACCAACTGTGAGGATCAGATTCGATTTCCAACGGGGGGAGGCATTTGTATGTTGAACATTTAAATGTATGCATTTCCGGATTAGGGTGTTTATTGAATTTATTCTATAATACCTATATATTTAAGTATTTCTATGTATTAGAATCGTTAATTAACACCCGTAACTCAAGCATATAATTTGCTTACTTTAGTTTTAGATTCAATTTGTGATATTTGTCCAGGAATATTTATTTTATTTACTTGATATATCTGAAATGGTTTAACCAGAGCATGCAATGTAAGCGATATTAATATGAAGCGAGCGCAATATATGATTTTTTTTCTACTATACAAACACTTAATTAGAATGTGTTGTGTAAATAATACGGGAATAAATTATCTAAGCAACAGTGAAAACCGCATCCCAATTAGTTGAATAGTTTTAAAGATCTAACATTACACACAGACAGCGGAAAGTGACACACATACAGTGATACAATTAAAAGAAATAGGTAGTTGATCTTGGAGAACCCTAGAAGTGCGAACACCATGAAACTAGATTTGCACCAGGGGGGATTATGTATCTCAGTTGCCAACTCAAACTGCAAAAGTGTACATGACGTCATTTGTGTTTGCTATCTCTATTGTATTTCTGTTGGTCACTGGAGATAGCAAATATAAAACACGTCATTTGACAGCGATTTGATGTTTGACTGATTTTGAGTTGATAACTGAGTTACATAATCACCCCCCAGAGCTGCTGCAACTGAACATGCCTAGCTTTCTGGGAGCCAATTGCCTTTGCTTTTAGATGATTGCTTCCCGAAATTGAATTTTACTCAGTAGATTATGTCACTAAGCAGACTAAATAAGTGTTTACGAAGCGAAGATACATGATTTTTACTTAAGTTACATGTAATATACACGTCTCATATTATATGCTAATGTTTTATTTATAATTATTTTTAAGGGACATACAGTGTGGCACAAACCTAATGTGGGTAACGTGGGTTTTTAAGTACCCACAATTATATTTGCATAATAAATCTGTACGCCTACTCGACAGGTTTTAGAGACCAATTTTGGAGGATGTATCATCAGCGTAATACCTAAAGCCACAGAATAAATGACTTTTGACTTTGACTTTAGCACTTGCCCTGTGCTTGGGTTAAATTTTTACAAATTTGAAAGAAAAAAGCACCTATCACTTGAGACAGGATATATAACATACCTACTAGTATTTAATAATTAACTGCTATATAAGCAGCTACATGATTACATCGTCAGCTTATCGAACAGTTACGATTTTCATACAATTTTGCATTCCTTATTATAGTCCTTTGGGGATTGATTTTTGAGAAAAATAACCTATGCTTGAACTCGGTTCTTATTTGCATTTCAATCTTATTAGCGCTTCAGCGATTTAGCCGTGAAAGAGCAACAGAGAGACTCGCATTTATAATATTAATATATTAAGTATTGATGAATGTCATCTGTAACAATGAACTCATATAATATTTAGTATTGCATATAACAGTGCATTTGTATAACTGCGTAAACGGTAAGAATTTTAAAATTTCGTCACAGAAGTTAAATCTTCGGCAGCTCAAATGGTTTGCATGCGTCTGCTTGAGACGAAAGGGAGCAGGTTCAAATCCTTTGTGAGATAAATTTTTTTCTTTCTTAAAAATTGGTTGACACGTAATTTATGGCAAAAATATACCTAGTAAATGCAACTAGTGGAGTTCAAATCTCATGGTTGTGATACTCATAATAGGCCTATTACTTTTTATTGTGTTTCAATATTTCATTAATGTTATCAATATTTGTAGTGCGTGAAAAATTTGGGAGATTTCTTCTCGGGCTCCTGCATCCCTGGTGTTGATAAGGCGGAAAACAACCCTACAGGTAGGTTGTGTTCATATTAATAAATAAATTAACAAAAGACACCGTAAGTACTTAACCGACTTCAATTTCGATAAGTATATCATCAAAAATTGGGTATTTTCTCGTTACCTTAGGATTTTATCATCATATTCAGAATTCAGGACTACCTCGGAAGTGCTAGGTGTAAATAAAAAAATCTGTTTAGAAATTACGGAGAAGTTGAACATACATAAAATGTAGAAGACCATTATAATCTTTTTTGAAATCGGTAAAAACGTTTTAATTCACCAAACAGACAGATAAAGAAAGAAGACATTTTTTTATTTTTGTAAATATTTTTCGGTTTCGAGATGTGCCGATCACTTCTTTCGTCACATCTATACTTATAAAATAACAGATTCATCATCGCCAAGCAAAAACTGTTAGAGTTACAGCCATGGCATTTGGTGATTTCGGTTTAATAAGTAGATACCCACTAAGGACGGAATTTTGGAAATTCTACCCCTAAGGTAGTGAAATAGGAGTTCAAAGTTTGTATGGAAGAGCGTCATCTTTGTAAGTTAGAAGGATGAAACTTTATTTTTGGGCTACTTATTAAAAATGTATATTATTATTTGAAATTAATTAAATAATTTAATAATTTTAAAATAATAATTTAATTAATAATATTTTTGAATCATTTTTATGAATATTATTGAATAGATACATATTTGAGCGTTTCTGGAAATTGTACTCCTAAGGCGGTGTAATAGGGGTTGAAAGTTTCTATGAAAGTCTTTATTAATGGTCTATAATCAGTTAATATAATAACTGCCACGCGAGCAAAGCCGCAGGTATCAGCTAGTAGTGAAATAATCTACAAATTGAGATAAGTAACTAAATTACTCCACTAGAGTAACTAGTCCTGCGAGATGCAAATAGAGTTGGAAGTTGAAACTGCTCAACTGGTTTAATAGGTACCATTTCCCAGTATTGGTTGGAGTCCTGTCAGAGGACATAAGCGGCGAGTATAGAGGAAATCGGTTATTACCAACGAAACCACTGGAGATAGACTGCTATGAAGCATCTTGCTCGGACAATACCTACCATGTCTCGGTCTAAAAGCAGGGTAGCCGGTAGACTCGCACAAGGCCTAAGGCTTAGAAATCATGGAGCGGTGTCCACAGATCTATATCTACAGATATTACCTTCGTCAGCACTAACCAACATCGTGCTGACTAGCAATATGTGTTTTAGTATATATATATATATACATATATATATACTAAAACACATTTTGTTAATATAATAATCAATCACATGATCTTACAAACTACTATATAATAATTAGGCTGTTGAGTAATTAAAGTATTTTTTTTATAATTAATACCTGTTCAAACTTTCAATTCGCTCGCTGGTTTATTTCAAAACACACGAGACCTGTAATTTGTGCGGTCACATAGCCATTGTGATTGAAATCATCGCTCGAAAACTTGTACGAATCTACGCGCGGGCAACCGAACGTGGGCCCTGCGGGTGTAAAACGCGTCGTGATATGAGCTCTAGAGGTGGGCATTAAATAACTTCACAGTGAATAAGTCACTGTGATCCGCTGATCAACGTGACCGTTGTGATCTGTCAACAAGGAACTACGTTCCAAAGTAACGTAGATACCTATGCCGTTGCCGTTCCGGAACGTCGTTCGATCGCAGTGATGGCAACACGTCACTTTTGACATCGCTATCTAGATATGTTCTTCAAATTATTACAATCAACATTGATTTAAATACAACAGTCGTAAGCCTATAAAAGTGTGATTTTTTTTTAAATAATGCTCTCTCTCTCTCTTGTACAATTGGAAAATACATAAAATAAAAAAAAGAATAAGGCGAATTGAAAAAATGAAAATATCTTCCTTTTTAAAAGTCTGTTGAAAATCTGGCTAAATGGCATTGCGTTAATTGGAAAACGAGTGTGACTCCTGAATCGTTTGCCTAATTATATTCGAAGCGATAACTGTGTCGATAACTACCTAAATTAAAGGAATTTATAACCTAGGTAACATGTATTGTGCTGCGAGTGACCGACGTGAGAAAGTCACGATTATTTTTTAACGTTACTCTCTTGTCACTGGAACGACGGTCACGGCGATTGAAAAGTAACAACTTATCACATGTCTAATGAGCTCTTACTTTTTGCATATAAATCTACATTTTACCGCACCGTGAGTTCTTAGCCTAAAACCTCGAATACAAGGTAGCGACGCTCCTATATAACTATGGTGCCTATTTAACTACCTACTTAATATTTAATTACTCTTAACATAATCGGAGCCATTTTTGTATTTCATTTGACATAAAAAGTCTTGACACAAATCTAGGATTTCTATTATTGTGTTTTGTCCTAAAGGTTAGTATATTTGTTTACAAAAGAGAATCCCACCATTAGTTGGGTACCATTTATATTTGACGCTTAAAAGCGGTAGGTATATAGGTAATTTAACTATTAAGAAAGCCTATTTGCTTTTTCGTGTAGATAATATAAAATATGTGTTGTGTACCCCTCCAGGGGCTGACGTGAGCAAGTTGAAGAGGCAGTGCTCTGGAGGCAGTGCTCTCAAATGTCTGCAGGACGGGAATGCTGACGTCGCTTTTGTTTCCAGTAAGTATGAACAAATCAGAAACTAAATGTTAAGTATTAAATATATTATTAAAAAAGTCAGGTGGTCTCGCTCTTCATTACCAAAAATTAT
>NJDC01002911.1:165535-177868 GCA_002245475.1 Calephelis virginiensis | reverse complement strand
TTTTAGGTATAATACTTATCTATGTTTATGTTAAATCTGGTGTCGATATTTTCATAATTGAAGTAGACAGTTGGGTTTTGCTTTCAAAAAAGGGTTAACTTTTTGATTTGTTTCTATCGAGCATAGTGAAATGAATCGTGTTTTCGAAACACTAGTCTTATAAAGCATATAAATGTTAATCTTGTGTATTTTTGTCGCCAAGATCCATAATTGCTTTGTATGAAAAAAACAGTATATTGCTGACGTATTTCAGCATACATGGCCCCTTAACCACGGTTCTCTTACCAGAAGCGGAGCCATTTTTGTATTTCTTTTGACATAAAAAGTTTTGACACAAATCTAGGATTTCTATTATCGTGTTTCGTCCTAAAGGTTACAGTAACTGGTGTATTTGTTAACAAAAGAGAACCCCACAACTAGTTGGGTACCATTTATATTTGATGCTTAAAAGCGGTAGGTATATAGGCAATTTAGCTATTAAGAAAGCCTATTTGCTTTCTCGTGTAGATAATATAAAATATGTGTTGTGTACCCCTTCAGGGGCTGACGTGAGCAAGTTGAAGAAGCAGTGCTCTGGAGGCAGTGCCATCAAATGTCTGCAGGACGGGAATGCTGACGTCGCTTTTGTTTCCAGTAAGTATGAAAAAATCAGAAACTAAATGTTAAGCGTTAAATATATTTTTTAAAAATTAAAAAGTTGTTTATTTCTTTAAAAAATAGTTACATTATTTGACAGTTGTTGAGACCAACCTACTAAATATTTAATAAATACTTGTGTCAGGTGGTCTCGCTCTTCATTACCAAAAATTATCATACAGTTTGTTTTTTTTTGTTACATCATCTAATGAAATATAATAATAATAATACATATTTACTTTTTTTTTTCGAGAAAACAAAGTCAAAATCGGTTAATACAATAACAATCAAATAAACTTTTAATATTAGGTTATATATATCATGCATTTTGTGTTTGTTTGTATATTATCTCAAAATACCATTTTATTTGTACGATATAAGTAATTCGACCTCATCATGTGGTTGTGTTTCCAAGTAATTTGTAATAATTGCTTTACACGTATGAGTATTTAGAGGATATATCTCTAACTTTTTGTTTAACTTATTAGTGATATTTCTTAATAATCCTAACCCAATTAAGGTTAGACAGAAGAAAAACAAAGTTAGACAGAAAAAAAAGGTTAGGTAGATAATAACAGTAACTCTAAATGAAACTTTTCAGTTTAATAATGTGTTGAACTTAAAGATTATTGTATGAAGCCTGGCTTACCTACTGTTCACCATTTTGTTTTTTTTTTTTCAAAATCACGTTCACTAATAATTCTTTCAAAAATGGATAGCTAACATCAATACAAACAAAAAACAATCTGAGACAATAACGTGTAAAGTGTCACATTTCGAAGATATTAGCTCACAAAGTTGTAACTTAGTAAACCTGTCTGAATCCCGTAAAGACGTAACCTTTAATATCTTCGGAATGTGACACTTAACGAGTTTTTTTCTAAGAATATTTTTTATTTATATTGATAGCTATCCATTTTTGAAAGAATTATCATTGAACGCAATTAAAAAAAAATTGCCGAACAGTAGGTAAGCCAAAATCTTCATAGCCCTTTAAAAGTTAGTTATTCTTTCTTTTTCGTTCTGAATTTTACAAGGATTTTCAGCTTTTCTTTTTAATAGTGCTTCTTTTGGTTATCTTCTATCTTTTACAAATCTCAAAGTAAAAGTGAGAATAAATGTTAAAATTATGTTGTACCTAGTTCTATAGTATTTTTGCAATGGCAACAAAAAAGGTTTGAGTTAAGCTCAGAACATTGTCGTTTTCAGAAAGAATTGAAGTTAGTCTGTAGGGTTACACTTGAAGCTCGATTAATGTCTAATAGGAAATTGGAATCGAGTATGTCATTTTAGATACTTTTGAACACAATACTAGCGAATTATCAACATTTAGTTAATAGTAAACAATGATTAATTATTTTATCAGAATCGTTGAATTTATTTGTAATTAAATATTAATAATCCGCTAGTAGGTACTGTGTTTAAAAGTACCTCAAATGAGATATAGGTACGATTTTAATTTCCATATCGCATGATAACGGGATTCAAGAGTTTTTTACTGTTTCAATGTTTAGATGTTCAGATTTAGGAACTTTTGAATCTCGATTTATGCATATTGGAATTGGAATCGAAAATGTCGTTTTAGGTCCTCTTGAATACTGTACTGACGGATTATCCTATCCTATTAATATTATAAATGCGAAAGATTGTATGTTTGTTTATTACTCCTTCACGCAAAAACTGCTAACCGATTTTTATGAAATTCGATACAAACATAGAGGGTAACTTGGATTAACACATGGGATAGTTCCCGAAACAATGTTCCTGTGGGACCACAGCCGCTTTTCTGTTGAACTTCCCTGACTTATAATTGACGAGCAGGCGCCGACTTGTCCCCCCTGGAGCCGTCCGAGTACGAGCTGCTGTGCCTGAACCGCGAGGGCGGCGGGCGCGACAGTCTGGGGGGCGCCGGCAGCTGCCACGTCGCCGTGGCGCCGTCCCGCACGTGGCTCTCCGCCAAGGACTTCCTCTCCGACGTCTCCGTGGCCCACACCCCGCTCAGCCTGGCCGACCTGCTGGACGACCGCACCGACCTATTCAACATCTACGGAGAGTTCCTCAAGAACAACAACGTCATCTTTAATGTGAGTGCAAAGGATCTATGTCTGATACTCTAGTAGCATTTTTTTTTAATGACTACATTGTTGCTAATCTCGCGATTTTTTGCAACTTCACCGAGCTTTGTGGGCCTAACAGAGTGCTCAGCCCGAGACATCATTATTTAATTGCATTGGACTGTTACCTACAACGCCAGCATCAAGGGTTGTCTCCCGGGAGACGGTACCTCGACTTGGTGCTGCGTTTTGGTTACTGGGTGGACTTGATGAAAGAATATTGACGGCTCGTCGCTCGGCGTTAGGCGCCGGGCGCAAGAGAGATCTTCGTCGGTCGGACGGTGTAGTATGATGTTCTAGTAGCATACTAATTTACCCTCAGGTTGACATACTCGCAATGTGAGCCTTCTTTTCCATTGAGACTGAAACATCACCCTGCTCATTTTAGCAGAAGCTCGTCGTTAAGAGCACTATCAAATAGTCAAAAGACATTATTGTTTCTTCAAATGCCACACCAAAACACATTGATTTTCCAGCTATGAAATAACAACCAAACGAATATAAACTACGTAACGTCTATGGTGATTGGTGTCTAAAGGAATGGTCATCACGAAAAAACAGGAGCCGCCTGCTATATTGATAGCAAATACTATCATATAACATAAAAAATAAAATGATGCTCCTGAATGCCCACTGATTTTATGAATAATCCTCGGTAGCTCAAATGGTTACCGCATTCGTCGGCTTGAAAAGGGTATAGGTTTAAACCTTATCTGGTGCTAATTTTTTTCTTCCTTCAAAATTTTGAGAAAGTTAAGTGTTTAAAAACTCCCGACAAAACCTACATGTAATGTAGCTAAAAACTATCTCGGTCACATCAGCTTTGAAACAAAAAAATTCAAACCAAATCTGTTCATCCGTTCCGTCACAAACAGACATACATACACACAGATACATCAAACTTATAACACCCCAATAAGTAATGATTTTATAATCAGTTTGTATAATTAAATTGTCACTTGGTTTAAGCATCACATAGAATACTTTTTTTTTATTCTGATGCGTAGATAGATGAGGCCATCAGAAAAAGAAAAAAAAACAAAACAAAAAAGAATGTTTGCTGGTAATTGAAACTAGCCAAAAATTTTCCCCCAATTACCAATCCAACCCCACTTTTCATCTACCCCCAAATATTTTAAATGATCACTTTCCTAACACACTGCCAACATTAACCAAACCTTGTATTTTGTTGTTAATGCCTTTAAACTTTAGAGCAATAATGAAAGTATGGGGTTTACAGGCTCTTAGACTACTTATTCTGGACTCAATATAAACAAATATTTTACATAATTTTGTATTTGACATTTTCCATCGTCGGTGCTTGGTAAAACTTCCAAATATTCATATTTTTAAACAAAGAAACACTTGTAATGTATCATTTATAATTTATTATTTTGTAAATAGCCTACCGGTTTCGCTTATACAGCATCATCAGGGCTAAAACATAAAACTTAAGGGCTTAAGTTTTAGATTACTATTTAGACTTAGGTATTAGACTAAATAAATAATCGTAAATAGTAATCTAAAACTTAAGACGTTTTGGTCCGGGCTCCTTTGTAGAATAGACCATCTGCCTTCCTGTGCCAGGCAGCTCGTAAAAGGCGAGCATAGGCTTGCCGTCACTAACACCATGACATCTGACTAGGTGGTATTGGTTCGCAGAGACTCACCCGGATTGGTACCACCGCCTTACCTATTCCTGCCGCCATAACGTCATGACGTGTTCCGGTGCGGAGGGTAAGGTAGCCGGTAATCTTACTTTTGCTCGAGGCCTAACATCCCAGCTTCTGGTTGGCAACGCACCCTTACCACTTTTGGTGTCTCTAGGCGGCGAGAATTTCTTACCATCAGGAAATCCGCCTGCTTGTTGGCCTAAAAAATTATAAGTGATACGTAAATAAGTACAAGTGTTTCTTTGTTTAAAAATATAAATACATAATTTTGACCCCTGAAATCAGGAATTTCAAAGCATGCCAATTTTATAGTTTTAAGTAAGGATTATAAAGCAATCAAGATGGAGATTTAGACAATATAAAGCAGTATTTAATTTTGTTACAGAATGCAGCAAAAGGCCTTGCAACTACAGAAAAACTCGACTTTGAGAAATTCAAAACTATTCATGATGTCATCAATACCTCATGTGGTCTTTGAAAATCTTTTTTTTAATTTGAAATCTTAAGTTCAAAATAAATAATATCCAAAACATTTGTACAGTTTTAATAACCTCTAATTTGTAAGTCTAAAATGATTTTTATACATTTTACATGATTTATTATAATGAAAACACAACAAATAGTAATTGTTTTTCAACTGATTTTAGTATGTGTATAAATAAAAACGTATACTTACTATGTATATTTATTTTATTCTTAAAAGGTAACCTTATGTTTTTAATATAACAAATAAATAATACATATTGTCAGTGAAATTTAGCTCTATGATCTTTATTTACAGTGAAGCCAGAAAAATTGTGAGGGCCAGAGTCCCCCCCAAAATAGCATATCCAGTGGTATAAACTTCCTTCATAGTCAAACCCTTTGCTGTGTCCCAGTACAAGTGCCTTATTCCGTTTACAAAATGATAACTAAATGGAGCTGCAATAGCAAACTTGGCTAAGAAGAGCACTGCCGGTGAAAGATTTAAACCCTCAATGATGGTGATGTAATGTGAAAAATCATGTGGAAGCACCAGAGCTCCGATACCCAATACTGTAGCATATGTTGATAATATTATACCTAAAACCAAACTTAATTTATAATAATTCCATTCATTTTTCATCATAATTTTATAGAGAGAAGATTTGATTGTTTGTTTGCTTTGAGACTTGGACAAATTAAGAAAAAAATTCACCAAAACAAGCTGTACAAATTAACTGTTCACGTCGTGCTGTGTCGTCATTTTGTCATTTTTAGTTTCCATTCATTTATCTTTCAATCGAAATGATAATCTTAAGAAAGATGCTATCGCTACTTAGCACTTGTGGGGCAAATGTGGGTAACCGTATGTGGCGGTGGGAGAGGAGTCACATTACAATGGAGTACACAGTTGAATCTTAAACGTTGTAGAATACTACATCAACTCTAATGAACATAGACTATAATATATTTAATACTAGAAAAATGCAAATAGCTAGTAATGCTAAGCCAGAATGATCTACTAGTGCTGCACATATTAGGTTTGTGAAGATGTTTGTATTGTAGTTCATCAAACACATATTAAACCCTGTGTTCAATCAAACAAAAATGTGACATGTTTTCAATGCCACTTAAAACTATAGTTAAATTTATAGATACATTTAAATAACACT
The DNA here is from genome assembly GCA_002245475.1 of Calephelis virginiensis. Classification (NCBI taxonomy): domain Eukaryota; kingdom Metazoa; phylum Arthropoda; class Insecta; order Lepidoptera; family Riodinidae; genus Calephelis; species Calephelis virginiensis. Next base: position 171,811 of record NJDC01002911.1, on the reverse strand, counting down.
GTCTCCAAACCTAGCCAGACAGACGAACCCGGCAACCAGGACCTTAACCTGTCTGTCTTATACTACCACAATTTTTTCGTACGGAAAAACAAATATCGAGAAAGAAATTTCTAAAATGTGAAATTCCTAATGCTTCAACATTTATTTTATACACTTAATGATGTTTTTTTAAGATGTTTTTGTAAAAGTAAAAGTTCAGATAATAAATATACTTAAAATTTAACATAAGAACATGTAATTCAACCTTAAGACTTGGCTTGTTAAAAAAGTATACACACCTGAAGCTCTATGGGTAATAGACAAATAAGCTGGCATTGGGAATCTGTAAATAGTCAGATGAGGTGATAGGGGCCTTTTCAAACGTGCATTCTTATCATCAAAGTGCTCATTTTTAGGAGGTTCATATTTTTTTATTGTCATATTCGGTAAGGCTGCAGGGGCATATCGGACACTACTTGCTAGAGACCGAAATTGGCCTAAATTTCCTAAAACGGATTTGCTACCTAACCTGCAACAAAAACATTTATTTCAATTAATAAAAACATAACCAGATCCACTGTTACATAATAAATAGATTTTACATACCTTCCACAAATGTAAAATGCCATTGTTACGTTTATTTCACTTCTCCAAATTATAAATACTTAAATAAAGTACTTTATTTACCCCTAAAATCAGTAAAATAATTAATATTATGGCTAATAAATATCGTAATTGTAATTTGTATTCCGTACCTAGTTTTGACAGGTATCTGGAATTTGACCATTCAAAAAGTCAAATTTGACGTCCACAGATTACGCCACGTCTCTCTAACAGGGAATGTCAAGCAACGAATTGAAAAAACCTGCGGTCTACCGAAAAGATTATGTAGGTAGGTATCCCGTACCTGACATTGGCTAAATAAGTTGTGAAAAACAATTAAAAGCCATATTTATAAAAGAAGAAGTAAAAGATTATGTAGGTACTGTTCATAATTATTTTACCTATACAATAAATCGTCTGTCTTTGTCAAATTTAATTCATGGACGTAATTGCCCATGGTCTTATTTCAATAAATTTTTCTAGTTAACAATGTAGTTAACTGGTTAACTGACCGACTCATAGATTTACTATGAAACGCCATTCGCAATCACATTCAGTGCTGCCAACTCGGATTTTGAAAAAGGCGTAGGTCAGAGCAGAAAATTAAGTAGAAATGGTAAAATTTAATATAGAAAATACGTAGATCTACTTACCTTTTTGGAGTAAAATGAAGAGAGTAGGGTAGGTAAAAGTTAACAAAACGACAATTCATATAACACTAAAAATAGTAGACAGCAGACAAACAGTAAATAAAACAAATACTGTAAGCTAACAAAAAAATCTATAAATTACTACTAGTTTGCTACTTTCAGAGTCATCATTAGTTTACTTAAATTATTAATTTTTATCTTCATTTTAATACAAATAAAATTTATAAATACATTTATAAAGATTTTTAATATGTTCGTGCGAAGGCTCGCGGTTTTTTTAACCCACTTTTCGTAAAAAGTAAGCCTGTTAGTGTGTCAATGTGAAGCTTGTATCTTATGATAGTTTTTCGAAGTTGAAAAATATCGAATTTAAATAACTTCTTCCAAATCAATTCAATTAAATTTTCGGTTTTTTTCATTCTCCGTTTGAATATTTTTAGTTGTTAAACTGTAGTTGTTTAATTTTATCCCAGTCGGGGAAAGGAGTCCATACAGCCACGTCTTCCGCTTTAATAAATATTTTATTGCTTTATATTATATTCCATTCGTTTTATTAAATATAATTTAAGAAAGTCAGTTATCATTTATTAAATGAATGTCTTGTCAGGGTCTTGAGTAAAGCGGTGGCCTCTTTACTCAAGCTCATTTTGTGAAATTTGGCGGCAAAGACGAAATACACAGTACACTAATTTCTTCATAATTATTTCACCTGTGCACTAGAACTAACCAAAACTGAACTAATTACCACCTAAATTAATAAATTTTACTCAGAATTAACACGAAATTCATTCATTTAAAAAAAATACAACTGTCTTTCACGTTGGCACCAAAACCATATATTTTTTAGTTTGAAATTCACTTTGAGGTCAAGACGTTCGTTTTACACAGTTACGTCATATTTTAAATTTCATATAACCCATGTGACATGAGTCATGCGCGACATGTTGAGTGGTGGGGAGTCGAGTGTACATTGGTGTGAAACGGAACGTTTATTAACTTTTTTTCGGGAAATAAAGAAAATTATGCCCATTCAGTCTATTTTGCAAAACCGATAGAAAATACGTTGATTCTGGGACTAAAGTTCATAGGTTTGCAAGAAGGACTAAAAATACTTAGATCTACGTAAAAATACGTTGAGTTGGCAACACTGATCACATTGTCACATTAACATGCTATCTATCGCAATTTGTGGTAGGTATGTGGCGAAAACTTTATTCATCGATAAAAAGCACACAAATGTGTAACATCGTAGTATAGTAGTTTTCTGGCAGCATCTTGGCATATATATACTATATTACTAGTATATAGTACTATTAACGTTATAAAGATAAAATTCGATTATACATTTGTTGTTTTACTGTAGTTGTTATTTTCTTTGGATACTTGAAGTGAATACTTATTTTATTTGATCCTTAATGTTACAAATAAACAAAGTCAACAACAGGTTTAAACTAAACAATATTGGCAGCATGACCACTGGTCTTTGCTATTGAAAAAAAAAATTGACAGCAAAATATGACCACAAATGACTTTGACAGTTGATTTTGGATTGTTTTGAAAATAGTTCTGACGGCAGTTTTTTAGTTTATATGTGTTTTAATTAATTACATAATTTGTTTTATGATTTCCCTGCGAAAAAGTTGTTTTTAATGATTCGCCTACTACTATTAACCTCTGTAATTAGTCTACACAGCAGACACTTTTGTACGACACTCGCAACGATGGCATTACGAAGTGTGGATTTCGAAGTATACGGTCGAGTACAAGGAGTTTTCTTTCGAAAGGTAAGTTTTATTTCATGGCACTAAATTGACATATTACATATTTATCGTAAGATACATAATTAAATTAAATGCAAAATGGTTTAATGGCACTTGATGCAATTTTATTGTTTATATTTTCAAGACACTTATACTGTTTTATTCAAACATTAATATGCTAGATAACCCTGATGTTGCAGCAAAAAAAACTACGAATCTTTACGCCCATATCCCCGAAGACATAGGCAGAAGTACAACCAAGGCATCCACAACTAGCCAAAGACATTAAGTCCCACAATGTGATAGGTGCATATCGGCAACCAATACGTAGCAACATTTTTAAAATTGGAAAAATCACATTTTCCTTTTGTTGCCCGGCCCGGTAATTGAAATCTCATGAGCCTCTTGAAGTCAAGTCCAACACCTAGACCATTAGATCTCAGGCTGATGCTGCAGTAATATGCGAAACCAGTAAGCTAATATATTATCATTCAGTTCAAAACAGTAATATCTTTGGCTTATTGCAAGAAGTCATTATGTGACATTTACACTATTCTTAAATAAATGGTAATATCAACATTTTAACAGTAAATGTCTGACTGCCAAAGTTGCAGTTATGGATTTCATAGCAACTCTGTAACGCCTAAAGTAAATTAGTTGCACTGTCGAAAAATGTCAAAATGAATCCATCCATGAAATGAAAAAACATAATTAGTGACTTTTTGCAGTTAATGAGTTTTTGCAATAAGTCAATGATGTGATACATGTGTCATGAAAATATTAACATTGAATTTCTATTAAGCTTCAGTATCTTTAATATCTCTAATATATCTATCTATCTTTCTATCTCTCTATCTATAGTATATCTATATGTTTAATATCAAATATCTTTGGACAAATTACCAGATTAAACCTAACCACAAAGTAAGTTAACTCTGCTAATAGTGGAGTTGACTCGACTAATTTAATAAACAGACTAGATGCATAAATGGAGTCATCTAAATGCTTATCACACAAATAGCTGCCTCTATTGAAAATTGGACTCAGGCCTCAATGTCGATTACATTATGTATGTACACTAACCACTCGTTAACTTACTAAAATATACTTTATGACTAGATGTTTACTTGTTAAAGTAATTAGTTCAAAAAGTTTAAATCTGATTACAGGTTTTCCTAACATAAAGCAAATAGGTAATTAAGGTAACTTCAACAGAATGGTAGTAATCGTGACATAGATATGACAATGCTTTGATTATTGTGCTATGTGGAAAACATTGCTGGAATGTTAATAAGGATCCCACTAGCGATTATACAAGAAGCTATCAAGCTAGTCAAAGCTACCAAAGCAATTCAACTGCTTGTTTGTTTCTTATAGTAGGGGAGCCCAAGAGGGGATTTTTGGACTAACTCAGGCGCGTCAGATTAAGATATGGGAGATACCCTGTACCATTGTTGAACACCTCCAAATCTCTACATAGAGACGCGCATGTAGAGTTGTCTGTCTAATTTTTTTTGGCTTGAAAATATACTCGCGCATGTCAGATTAAAGTATGGCGAGCTTATTGCATGCCAATAAGTCCATGTTTGAACTTTCTGATGATTTGGACAAGACATAGGGGAGTAGGAGTTTCAGAAACTTTCAAAAACCAAGTTATATGTGTTAATTCTCCATTACAGCAATCTGTCTGATTGACATCTTTCTGTCATCGAAGACACATTAGGCATATATATTATTAATTAATATCTGATGAGTTCGGCTATGATCCAAGTGACTGAAATTGCTATTTTAGCTTCTAGACACTTAACGCACCGCAAAAAAGAAAAACCTTACATGACCTTTTTTACTCTCCACTATTTAATCGACAAAGTGCAATGGGTCCCAATAACGATGGAGTTACTACACATTTCGCATCGCTTGCTCCCCTACTATTAGTAAACATCATCCAATTGTAGAAAACATGATTTGGCGAGAAGTGTTGAAATAAGACAATATGCTCTTTAATTTTAATAAGGGTACTTTGAGCTGCAAATTATGATTTGGAACATGTAAATGTACTCAATTTTGGACAACCAAACTATAGACAATTATAACTTCCAGTCTTTTAATGCTCAACTTATCTTCTAGTTTAATCAGAGTACGACATAGGATACCTTTACACACTATTATACACTTAAACTAATGCAGAAGTCCAAAATGTAAAATTTATTTAAAATATTTTAAACTTCTTCCACTTTCCTATATTAGTATCACTGTAATACTGTTTCTTATTTTATGCAGTACACAAAAGATCAGGCAGAAAAATTGGGTCTGAAAGGCTGGTGCAGAAACACATCTCAAGGGACAGTGCAGGGTCAAATGGAAGGACCATCCGACAAAGTGGAATCTATGTAAGTATATTAATTAAAAAAAAGAATAATTGTATTATTAAATCAAAAAGTATCTGTACACATGTATCTCGAAGAGGTAGGCAAAGATACTACTAAATGTCACACTTCCACAATGTGATAAATGGCAAACCTGTTGCAAACCATGCACTTATCCAATCCTTACAACATTGTTTACATTAGAAAATTGAAAAAAAAAATTTTAATTGAAACCTGTGAAACAAATATTTCCTATATCAAATCCAACATGGGATCACTCAACCCTAGAGAAACAGATATATATTATTAAACTAGCTTCCACTCGCAGCTTTGCTTGCATACCTATTTATATTGTTTTATAAGTTGTAGTCTGTATGTTATTCTGATGTACAAGAATATTCATAGTTTATATTCCTTTACTTTTTTAATCCGTTCCGTAGTTTGTGCGTGAATCCCATCCATTCCATCCATTCTCACAAACTTTTTCATTTATAATATTAGTAGGATAACAAGAAAGCCAACTTTAAAAATTGATAATTTTTTGAGTTTACTCCTTAAGAAACGATTTGAGTTATAAGGCCCGGTAGGGAAATTTTATGAGGAGTAAAATCAAGTATAACACGAAAAGTTGAAGCGTTACGTAGAAAGAGACAAACATATATATCTGTAGGATTGAACGTGTAAAAGAATGAGATGGAATACATTACACAGCGTATCTCATACTCGGGATGGAGATCCTGCGCGATACTTCGTAGTCTCCGTGCAGGAGGAGTCGATAGCTATCAAAATACTGACTATTTGGATCACACTTCTTATGTCTGCGAAGATACTAATTTAAGAAGAATTAACACAACTAAATCTGCTGTAGGAGACATGTGTGCTGCAAGATACATTTCGTAACGAGTAAACTCCAATCGT
>NJDC01002911.1:124771-145534 GCA_002245475.1 Calephelis virginiensis | reverse complement strand
AGACGTGATGATGCTATTTTATTTTTCAATGCGTTATCCCAAAACTTATATTTTGTTGATTGGAGTTTTATTGCAAAAAAAAATTGTCTCAAAATAAGTTTATTGTCAATTTGCATATAGAAATTTCGAAAGAATGAATCTTGGTTAAGGCTTCAACAATGCGCTACGCATAGGTAAGAAGTGTCTAAAATATACAAGTGTTTGTCAAAAGAGTTAAGTGTGACAATTTTTTTATGTTTTTGAATATTTCTTGCTCTCATTTTTTTTTTGTTTATCGATAAATATTTGGCGTTATAATTTGGTAAAATATTATCTTCCTTATTAATGACGGTAATAATTAATAATGAAAATTAAATGTTGTAATTTCCTAACTATTATAAATTAAAACAGTTTATTGGTGGTTTTAAAGATAATCGTTCGTTTAAAGATAATCGTCTTTGGTGAGCCTTTGGGGTCCATCTCTACGAAGAGGCCTGAGAAATTTAGACCCCACAGTATGGACAGTTTCTACCAACCTGTCATTTATCTCGTCCACCGAAACGCAATCTTCCAGGCAAGCAAAGCGGTTAGTTAACGCGAGTTGAAAGCTCTCGGGGTTTTGTATCTGGGCAACACCAGGTCGGAGCGTAGACCATGTATTACATCGGTACCTAATGCCTTTTATTGTGTTAGTATGATTTGCGCAAAAAATGTAATTGACTTTTTTTTCAAACATCAAATATATTTATAAAAGATTCCTACTCTCTCAATTCTCAGTATTTGATATTGTATAAAAATGTATTCCCACAAAGTATTACTTCAAAATGTATTCTACTCTGTTTTTCAAATAAAAGAAATATTTGCGGTGTTGCCTTTTTTTGTTGGAAATGTTAAATGAGAATTTTACATCTTCAATGAGATAACTTCATAGGTCGGTATGAGTTTATTTCCCGAGGGTGTCGTAAAGCGACCCTCGGTAATGAACGTGGAGCATCTTACACGTTACAAGTCATTACGAAAAAGGTTATTTCTAAAGTGTCACTACAATGGTGGCACCTAATGTTTTTGGTGCTGACGATTTGTTGAAACTTTTCCCGTTAATTTTTTTCTCCTTGATATGGGTCAAGTTTCCCAAACAGCTGGTAAGAGACAAGTGGGAAGGTTAACTGTAGCCTTGTCACTTATGCAAATAAATAAATAATAAATAAGTATTTTCAGACAACTTACACAATTTGAATCTAACCCCAAAGTAAGCAAGTTATATGCTTGTGTTATGGGTGTTATTCAACGATACTAATACACATAAATACATAAATAGATGTCAGAATAAATTTAATAAATACCCAGACGCGGAAATGCAGACATCTAAATGTTCATCACACAAATGCCCTTCGGGAATTGAACCCGAGCCTCGCGGATGGTCAGTGGAGTTAGGCGTGTACGCTAGCCACTCGACCAACGAGGCGGTCAAAATAGATGCGAACGCCTTATTTATGCCAGGTGATTTCACTCCGTAGATTAAAGGCGAGGACCTACCTCGCCTTTAATAACTCTTAAAAAGTCTCTCGTCAACAACAGTTGTAAAATTACATATTAAAGTGATAATATTTCATCCTTATCGCCTTTGGTCTAGGTGTCCGGTGTTTGACTTTGACTACAGAGGAGGTATTGATCCCCAAGTCGGACAACCAAAAGAAAATGTGTTTTTTCTATTTTCTAATAAAAGAAAACGTTAGACGAGATTGGATATCTGCTCGGTTGGCGATAGACTTGCCACCTGGCACGTTATGAGTCTTCGACAGTCGTGGATGCACTTGTTCCTTTTGGCTATCTTTTGGAGTATACGGGGTGAAGTTAGTTAGTTAGTTAGGTACTAATATTTCAGCTACTCTCAGCGCTATATGAGCTATCAACCGACTTTTTGAGTTTCAGTTTCGAATAACATGCGTCAGTTTTTAAATAAATCTTGTTGATTAGCTCAGCGCAATATAAGCCTTTGCTACACATCTTAAGGTTCAATTTAGCTTGCGTTTTGAACACCAGTAAATCTTCTGTACGTTAGTATATACCAGCCGCCACAGCGTCAGTGGTCGCCAGGATTATAACCAGGGTAAGTACGAAAGAAGTTTTACACCCCAGACTTAGGTTAGTATCGCATACCTTGTTTATTTCCTACATACATACATATCTTCACGCCAAGTCCCTTACGGGGTAGGCAGAGAGTATCGAGTGCCAGACCTCACGATCCTGACAAACCTGTCTTGCTTCCTTCACATTCATAACCCTTTTCATACAAACACGCCGGTTTCGGAGACTCTTGACACCACCCTCGGATAATATCCGATTGATCTGAACGTGAAATGTCAGCCTTGGTCTCCCCGGGTTTATTTCTTAAATCCGTTGAAATCTGTTTGCATTTCCAATTTCAAGCAACTCAAGTTGACGGTAAACTAATTTTGAAAACTAGTTTTTCTGTTCGCGTAGAGAGCAAGATTGTAGGACTTATAACATTTATACTGTTTAATTCAATGTCTTTAAAATGTCTGTCTGAGTTCGGTAAAAATCAAGATGCTTTTCTAGATTTTTAATGTGGAAGAGTGTTTTTCAAGTGAAATGAATTTCCGTCTATAGTTCCCTGTAAAATAAAATACTGCAGAAATCGCTTATGGGTTTTATTAGTTGAGGTCAAGGGCGAAATTCCTCCTTGTAACTGCTTATAGGTGTCATTATCCCTAGGCTCTTGATGAACAACTGATTACTTTTTAATAGCATAGTAAAAGTGAAGATTATTTATACTAGTCTTACATAATGAGGTCACCAGAGACTACTTACATATGGGAAATTTATTGATATATCATGTAATTTCAATAACTCAACCGCAGTTAAACTAAAAAAACCGACCTCGATTACAATAAGTAAGTCCTCTACGTTCACAAAAAATGTGTAGGTATTACCCTCGAATTCCCCGGGACCTGGATTATTTTCAGATCATTTTTAAAATCGGTTCAAAAGTAACGGTGAAATCGATTAACATAAATAAAAAATTAAAGAGTCGAACATGTAAGTCGGTTAAGGGGTAATGTTTTTTGACCTTCAGCTCCTTCCTTTTGACCGCATTCAACGTAGAGCGTCTCAAATCGTCATTGACCGGGCAATTACCGATCGCGATCGGCTTGATTCTTTGGCGTTGCGTAGAAATGTTAGGTCACTCAGTGTTTTCTACCCCATCTATCATGTAGAATGCTCTGAGGAGTTGTTTGGTTTGATTCCAGCCGCTGAGAGAGCCGCTTCCACCTTCAGACATCGCATCAGAGTTTAAAGTACCATGCCCATCATCTTGATGCGTGGCGATCTACAACTGTGCGAATCCGAAGACATTTCTTACCTCGCACAACACCTTTGTGGAATCAGTTATCGAGGGCGGTATTACCAAACAATTATGACTTAGGAACCTTCAAGAAAAGAGCATACTCTTTCCTTAAAGGTCGGCAACGCATCTGTGATTCTCCTGGTGTTGTGGATGTCCGTGGGCGGCGGTGATCACTTTCCATTAGGTGACCCATTTGCTCATTTGTCTCTTATATATAAAAAAAACTGCCTTTTTTATCAACATAAACAACTTTAAGAACTTATGATAATAGTACACGTGATATAAATCTAAATCACGTATCATTTTCATATTTGTAGTTCCATATTACATAATATAGCATTTTGTCGGTTGTAATATATCAAAGTAGGTTTACCAACTGCTTTGTAAGGCCGACATAATATATTAGGATATTATATGACATTAAATGTAATATTTGCGTGTCGGTAAGCGCTGCGATAATGTTGTTTATTTTAACATTTTTAGTATTGCCTTTATAATTCATTAACCTTATTTAATGAGTTAAAATGTGAGAAAATACAAGTTGATTAACCTATTTATATTTTTAATGATAATAATAGTTGCCGTAGGTAACTCGTCTGAATAACTACTAATGGTTTTTATTGAAACAGTATTGTATTTTGAATAGGTATATCCATGGGCGCCGGCAGCAGGGTGCAACTGCAACCCCCTGTCCGGAAAGAAGTAGAAAAAAATACTTGACTGAACTTGAGGGAGAGTAATGCTTTTCGAGAGTGTGTATGTATGTATGTTTGTGTTCGTATGTAAATGTGTATGTTGCTATACATGTTTATTTCAGTGTTTTATATTGGTTAATAATATGTATAGATGGAGATGAACCTCCCTGAAAAGCGACCTCCTCCTGGCGACGCCCATGGTTATATCTACTTCTCAGTTTTTCCAGAGTATTTAACACTGAGTGTATATCATTATCTTAAGGTACGTATGCGTATTGAGCTGGAAACATATATGGAGCTGATTATACAGCTGCAGCTTACAGCCTCGACTACCTAGTAAGTCTGTACAGACGTCCGCGGACGCTTACCGGTGACATATAAACATCCAACGCGCCAGATATCTTTCGGACGTCCGAGCACTCAAGGTCACGTCCACGACTTAAATCCGATAGTTTGTAAGGCTCAGTGTATTGTCATTTCTTAGATAGCCTGTAAGTCGCGTCCGATAACTTGTTTCCAGCTTTATTCTTGTTGTGCTTAAGACAGTTATACGCAAGGGGTTTTGGGTTGAGGATTGTAGATTTTTTTTACGTGATATGACAGCGAATAGAAGACAGTTCTTCTGGTGATACGAGATATCCGTAGCCTATATAGGAACACCATAGACGTTGTAAGTGCGACGTACGTTGCTATCTTGTGGCCGATGAGGCCAATTGTGCATATCCACCGGTAACCCTTCCCTCCGGACCGAAACATGCCAGTCATTATGGCAGCAGGAGTATGTTAGGCGGTGGATCCCTACACAGGCAAATTGCTGCACAGCGTTGTGCCACCAGCGATAATCAGTATAGAGTCGCATGGTCTATTCTCCCCAGTGAGCTCAGACCAACACAGGGTAATAATAATATATATCTCAGGACAAGTCATACAAATTGGATCTAACCCCAAAGTAAGCAAATTATATGCTTGTGTTATGGGTGTTAGTCAACGATTCTAATACATAGAAATACTTAAATATATACCAGAACAAATTTAATAAACACCCAGACCCGGAAATGCAGACATTTAAATGTTCATCACACAAATGCATGCCCCCGTCGGGAATCGAACCCAAGCCTCGAGGTTGGTCGATGTAAGTTAGGCGTGTACGCTAGCCACTTGACCAACGAGGCGGTCACTGTAAGTAGCTGTGTTAGCAAATTTACCCCTTGTTGGTCCGGGTCACATAGATAATCTGCCTTATTGTCAGGCAGCTCGTAAGATGTAAGCAAAGATTAAATGGGTTACCAACTAGACCACGGGTGGTAGAGTTCTGTGCAGCATCTTGATTTGGTACTGCCGCTAGTGTTCTGGCTTGGGATGTAGGGTAGGCGGCCTACTTGCACATTATGCAACCCCCGGCCACACAGGATAGCATTTAAATCATGGATGGTGTCTATACACCACGGTTGTCTTCTACCATTAGGAGAGCCATACCAGCTTATAAAAAAGTAGTGGACATTTTCAAAGACAGTCCGAGACCATCATGGGCTATCAGTCCAATGGTGGTAGCGCGTGTAAATCCGCAAAAAACAACTGGAATGCAAGACAAACCAGAACTCCACCAAATCGTCAAGACGTGGTAATACACAAGTAAAAACTTCACTAACGACCTAACAGGCAGACAGTGATTTCTGAATAGAGCCAAGGGCCTACACGGGCAGAAATTATTTTTTATATTTGTTATAGCGACATAGAAATTGTTAGTTTTCCCGAAGCTAATATTACAGAAACCGTACAATTTCGAAGGTCAGAATGAAATACGGGTTAACCTTTTTTGTGAAGTCCTAACTTTGTAAGGGATTGCGGTCAGGGAGCCATAAAATTGGATATGATCAATACTCGCCCTCACCAGCTTTTGCTTTAACCATTAAACCATAATTAATTAAGTATAGCTTATTTTTAATTATGACGCGTAGTACTATTTGTATCGTTCAAGGCGTCCGCTACATACACATTTTACGTGACGGTCGTCGCTAGGGATGAAACGATACCACTGGGGTATCGATACGTTACTCGATACTGGTATCGGTCGCTAAGTATCGATACTTACTCAATGTCGATCACAAGATATCAAAACTTTCTAGCATCATATCATTTTTGGAAAATTTTGTGTGAAAACGGTAACAAGTATTGGTGTTCTTTATTAAAAAGTACTAATAATATTCTAACATAAAATAATATTTTTTGAGTTACTCCCGACCATGAGTGTCACGGGTAAGCGCTAGTACAATACGTCACCTCAAAATAATTTATGAAAAAAAGTCAGTTTTCGTGGTGCTTCTCAAGAAAATCAACATTTGTAAATGTCTTCCGGTTAAACTTTTTTCGGGTATAGACACACTAGCTTGTCAACTGCCAAGGCTGCTAACTACATAAAACTAAGCCTAAGATGCGTTCAGAAACTTAGGTTTTGCTAAAAGATAAACATCCATTATTTTAATTTCCGTAAACCATAAAATTTACTGATATGAGTACCTACTTTAATCGATACCTACTCGATTCTTCATTTCAAAGTATCGATACTAAAATTTACTAATTATCGGATAAAAGTATCAAGTACCTACTTGGATTTACTCTTATCGTTTCATCCCTAATCGTCGCGCTCCTGTGGCTTACACTGCGTCTATTAATCTATATCTGCATATAATAAATCTGTAGAAGGGTCAATTCTGTACATTGAAAATATCCAAAAAATAAATAGCTGGGAGTGTTACTGGATCGATACCAAACCCAATTACGTACGATTAACGTAGAAAATTACGTAGAAAAAAAAATTAATTTTTCAGTTTTAGACCGACATCCGCGCGCACTGAGTCTCGGGCGAAAGCAAGTATTGAAAGAAAAAGAAAACCGTCGCCAAAAAGACATTTATTTCTTCGGAAAAGTAACAATTATTTTAATACTACTTTAATAAACGCTGCGTAAATTACTCCAAGGTTTAACCATGGATTGTAGTCCTTATAACAATGTGATACAGACTATAATATCAACTTAATTTTACACCGACCTTAGTCCATGTTTATTTATAAGACGGTGAGAGTTTTGGAACCATCTGACTCAAGAAATTACATTAGAGTAAGATTGCTGATTTGAACACAATAAGTTGAAATTATTTACTCCGTATATTAATTCGTTGCAGCCAATCGTCTCCACCAATGCCGTGCGCGAACTGAATTAAAACTTAGTAGTTCAGGGTTTCCCAAACTGTGGGTCGAGACCCACTGGTGGGTCGCAAAAGAATATTGAGTGGGCCCTGCCTGTAGAACAACACACTACCCTACCGATAACACCCCACACGACCGACAATTTAACTCCTCTAATTTTGATGTAATTTTGTGTATGTGATGTATGTTTTTTGATGTAGACTTAATTAAATAAATTTATTATTAAAATTATAAAAACATGTGTTTAACCTTAGTCCTTTATTCATATTGGTAACAGTTGAATGTCCTAGAGGTGGGTCCCGAGTTTGGGAACTTTTTTTATATTGGTCGTATCCCAAACAACTTTGGGAACCGCTGTAGTAGTTCATACAGAGTAATAAAGTGAACGGTCTAAGCAAGTCTTATGAGTTATTAGGTACACTATTCGGTATTAGGCAAGCTAGCCAGTAAATTCTATGTACTTTGTGAGACCATTCAACCGGTCTAACTAAGACAGGCTATCTTGCTTACTCTTACTACATACACTATTCAGATGAATCTAATTAGACTGTGCTTAATATCGCAAAGTGTAATAGGCCTTTTAGACATAATAATAATAATAATAAAAACTCTTTATTGTACAACAAAAACATATTAAAAGTACTACAACTATTACAACAGCAAGTAGATTATTTATACAAATGGCGGTTTTATCGCTAATGAGCGATTTCTTCCAAACAACCAGCATTCAAAAAAAGAAATATACAAATAAGGAAAAAGTACAACATTAAAAAAAGAAAGAAAATACAATACATTAATACATAAAATAAGTAACAACTAAGTATCTAATCTAGTTACAAAATAAAGCAAAGTAAATAATTAAATATCAAAAGATATACATTACGGTAAATATTTGCCATAATCTAGAACCCGACAGTGAAAACATTCCCCGATGCACGCTACGACTGTAATGACTTATGGTAAAATTCCTTTACCATTTTCTTAAAAACGTTTTTACTTTTTGCCTGTCTTATTGCTACAGGGAGAGCGTTCCAAAGTTTTGTAGCTTGTACCGCAAAAGACATGTCAGATTACTTCGGACATAAACTCGTGACCTTTCCGGGGAACAACGTTTTCCGGGGAATTGATTAACGGTTAATATTAATAACCTATCTAAGATAAGAGATAGAGCTTTTTTAGATCAGTAGTCAGCTAACCGCTGTTATTTTTCAATAATTAGCAAAAACATCTTAGCAACAAAACTGTAGTAGGCTTATTTCTATCTCTACATAGGTTATTAATATTTACCGTAAGTCGCTAGAAATGTCGTGTATAGGCTAATCTGACAGCACTAAGAGTGTTTTGTCTCTTTCTATTACTACCGTTGAAAGGAGGTAGCGATAACTTAAAATTAGCCTCTGCCTCTGTGGTCTAGCGGTCCAGTAGCGTCGGACTTGAATTCTTGATGTACCGGGTTCGATCCCCGGGTCCGGCTATTAAAAAAAAAATTGCATATTTTCTAACAAAATTAAGGTTTCCCGAGATTGGATATGTGACCGGTTGGCGATAGACTTGCCACCCATCACATTGTTGAGCTTAGTGTCTTCGGCTAGCCCTGGTTGTACCTCTGCCTACCACTTCGGGGTATGGGCGTGAACATACTTATTTATTATTTCACTTTAAAATTAGTTTAGTGAGTGCGCAAAAAAATTACCACCACTGTTTTTCATGACCAACTTTGTAAATAATGATTTGTTATTATATAGGGTCTTATAATATTATCATCCTCATTGGTTGATATGCCCCTTACACGTTGAAGTAAGTAGTTATAATAAGATGTATTTTAAAAAAATATCTTCATGCCCGTATCCCTGAAGATGTCGGCAGAGGCACAACCAAGGCACCCACGACTAGTCGAAGACACTAAGTTCCACAATGTGATAGATAGAAAGCCAAGCCAACCGGTCACACATCCAGTCCCGAGCAACGTTTTTTTATAAGAAAATTGGAAAAACCACATTTTGTTTTAGTTGCCCGACCCAGAAATCGAACCCGAGACCTCATGAAGTCATGCCCAACAACTGAACCTCTAGACCACAGAGGCGATAATATTATTAATAACATATTTATTTCTTTACTAGAAACTGTACTTTAAAAAACTGAAATTATTAAAATAAGTTATTCTAGAATACGAGTAGTGTAATCTTAAAGTTATAGTATTAGGCTTTTTCTGGGTTAGAGTGCCGCCATCTTAGATTTTTCTGATGCTTTTTAAGTAAAACGCACCCGTTCTACTTCACTACACTGAGATGTCACGGTTCAGTGACATTTCATTGTAATGACAAGTTACAGTAAGATCCGAGAAAGAGTGGGATTGAAAGAAAGTGTTGGTGTTAAAATGAGAAAGGGTATGCTCCGCTGGTTCGGTCCTATAGAAAGAATGACAGAAGAAAGATTGACAAAGCAAATATACAATGCGAATGTGGATGGATGTGGGTACCCGGGGAGACCAAGGTTGACATTCCGCAATCAGATCACTAGGATATTATCCGAAAGGGGTGTCAACAGTCTCCGAAATCGGCGTGTTTGTATGCAAATGGAGGAATGTAGAGGAAGTCAGGCAGGTCTGGCAGAATCGTGTTGTTTGGCCCTCGATATTCTCTTCTTTCCCAGTAAGAGACTTGGCGTGAAGATATGTATGTGCACTAAGATCTCAATCACTTAAAATAAAACTGTAAAAAGGTGAGTTCTGTACATTGAAGATATTTAAAAATAGGTTGAGATTACTGAAAAAAGGGAGCAGAACACTTTTTTGGCAGATTTAGAAAAGGGGTAAAAGACAAAATGTATATATTGGGCTATAATACGAGTAGTCAGATTTAATTTATTCGTTATTTGCTTGGCAGTAGGTACCTATGTGCTTTACAGATTGTCCCGTATTTTTTTTCAGGTCAAGTTTCGTAGTTTAGAAATTACAGACAGATCAACACTCATTACCTACAAAGTGACTAAATAACACGAAATCTTGAAACATTTGAACATACAGGTTGCCTAAGTACACATATCTAAATACATACAGACATCTCCACTCCAAGTCTCTTTACGGAGCATAAAGTGGCAAGTGAACGAAGTTCGCCTTGTCGGCTAGTAACAAAATCCATAACGATAATATACGTAACATACATAATACATAACGAAAACTGATTTCGATGAAATTTGATATGCATATAGGTAAAGATTCGTTCCGATCCGATTTAAACATAGGTAATTTTTGGAACGAAGTTCCTTATTGCGCGTTGTGAATGGGGGCTAGACGAAAAAAAATTCTTACGAAAATGTTGTCACGACACTTTTTGCTCTTTTTGTGGTCTAGCGGTTCAGTAGTTGGACTTGACTGCATGAGGTCCCGGGTTCGAATCCTGGGTCGGACATTTTTTTTTTTTCATTTTCAATTTTTTTATTATCATTTTCATTTTTTTTATTTTTTTTATTTTTATTTTTTTTTTAATTTCATGTTTCTCTGTCTGTCTCTCTCTATAAGAGAGATAGAGATAGAGATTACTAGAGATTGAGAGAGAGAGGGGGGGAGAGAGAACTTCGTTCCATCCGGGTGTCCCTTGACACCTCTCTTTTTTTAAAATCAACTCCCGTAGGCCTTAAGTAGGAGATGGAAGTGTGTGTGTGTGTGTGTGTTTTTTTTTCTAGAATAGAAAACCTAAATTACATTATCGAGGCTAATGAAATCGAGGGAAAACAGCTAATAATAATATAAAGTGATGAAACATATATGATTTGCTTTCGATTTTCAATTGCTTTTCATTTGTATTTCAACTCCAAATTAAATTTAAGCTTGTGCCGAAACTTAATGACAGCTGAACTTCGTATTATGTAAACCAGTTTTCTAAGGCTGAGCACATACTGTAGAAACGACAGTCTTAAAACTATTGCGTTACAAAACATACGGATACGAGCACACTTCGGGCAAAACGTCTCATAGACTCTCTCGACTCTAATTATCTAGTACCACAGAAACTGCACTGAGAAATCTGACTAATAGTAGGAAAGCCCGCGATGCTAAATGTGTAGTAACTCCAGCATCCGCGTCGTCCGAAGTAAATACTATATTTACTTTACAAAAGAGTGCCATATGGACAATTTCTAACTTATGCCTAAGAGTTTCCTTGAGAGAAAAATATCAAAGAAATCAAAATTTTGACTGTAGTATCCCAATATATCTTTGAAAATTGAATATATGTTCCCAGAAATTCAAGTTCATTTAAAAGAAATCGTAATATACACTGTGTCAATACAAGGAATAAAAATAATCTTGCTGTGTATATATCTCGTCTCCACAGAGTAAGCCATGGGCCAATGTATACAGTTTCACAATAAACTCCCCAATTGTATAAAAGAAATTCCAATTAATAAGTTTACGAAATGTGTTAAATGTAAATTACATGAAAAAGGTTTTTATACCATTGCTGAATATTTAGCTGATAAAACCGCTTGGGATTAATTGCTCCTCATGCCAATCTCTTGCAAATATAATGTATCGTTATGTTAACTATTGTATACATAATTATTTTAAATTAAAAAAAAATAGACAAGCCCTCTGACTTTCTTGCCGGATCTTCTCAGTGTTAGACCGCGTTCCGAGCCGGTGGTAGATTTATTATTATATAGACGAGTCACAAGTGCCTTTTGTAGGTTAACGTGAAATAAAAAAAAGTTGTCGGTTAAATAGTGGAGAGTAAGGTCGGGTGAGGATTTTCTTTTTAGCGGTGCGCTAAGCGTCTAGAAACTAAAATGACAATAACAGTCACTTGTTTATAGGCGAGTTCATCAAATATTAATAGTGTATATGCCTAATGTGTCTTCGGTAACAGAAATCAATCAGACAGTTTGCCGAAAAGAACAATGAACATAGATGACTTGGTTTTTGAAAGTTTCCGACCCTCCTACTCCTGTACGTCTAGTTTAAATCATCAGAAAATTTAAACATGCACTTATTAGCTTACAATAAACCCTCCGCACTTGAATCTGACATGATCGAGTATATTTTAAACCCAAAAAAAATAGGCAGCACATCCTACGTGCTCTCCTGTACATAGAGATTTGATACATTATGAAGGTGTTTAACAATGGTACAGGGTATCTTCCATATCCTAATCTGACGTGCCTGAGTTACTGAAAAATCCCCTTTTGGGTTCCCCTATTATAACGACCGTCGGTTATATATACGTCGCACATCAACTGCAAAACAGTATTGACTGTCGTGACAACGATGTGCACTTAGCCTAACAGTACGAAAAGTTAATGAAAACGCTCAATGTGAAATTTCATGGATGTATATGAACCATACATATTATATTTATGCAAGCGTTTTACCTATGTACATAGTTATTGTTGCTTACTTACTTACCTTTTTAACCTCTAAGTTTTGTTTCATACATTAGGATGCTGTTGAGCTAGGGTTGTTTTGTTTTTAATGTCATATGTTTTTTAAGTCTATTATTGTGTGTGTTTGTCAAATTTTATTTGAAATTAGCTGATTCGTTATAGTTATAGTTATAGTTATATTCGATACAGCTTACTGCTACTAGCAGTCTGTAGAGATTATAGTATTGTTTTTCCCATTTTCCCTTCAAATTTTCTGGTTTTTATTTTGATGTGAACCTTCTCCTGACAGTAAATAACATAACAAAAAAGAATTATCAAAATTGGTCCATCCGTTTAGGCGTAATGCGATGACCATGCGAAGTGGGGATTCATTTTTAGGGTTCCGTAGCTGAAGGCCAAAAACGGACGAGACTCGTCAAGATTGTCTGTCTACTTTCACTGCTACTTTTTTCGTCAAATCTATAAGTGTGGGAGATTCTACTATCATTTTTTTCTACACTGAATAGCTTGAGAAACACTTCTAATGTGGTAAAATGTATGGGATAAGATTTTCGCGTAATAATAGAAAAATAACATTAAATTATTGGGGTTCCTCATACTTAGAATAAATATAAAAAAAACTATTTCATTGAATCCAAAAGTTAGACCCCCCGTCTATGGATAGGTCTTCAAAAATGAAATTGAGGCTTTCTACAATATTTTTTTCTAAACTGAAACATATTACTGTATTGTAAAAACAAAACTTAGAGGTTAAAAAGGTAAGTAAGTAAGCAACAATAACTATGTACATAGGTAAAACGCTTGCATAAATATAATATGTATGGTTCATATACATCCATGAAATTTCACATTGATAAATATATAAACATTAACATAGCACGAGTGATATTTCCAAAATTTAAAAAAAAATCCTGGTAATTTCTAAATAAGAGAACGATAAAACTAAAAATTATATGTGTTGTACGTTACCGTGAAAACTTCCACCGAAAATTGGTTTGAACGAGATTTAATAGTTTTTTTTACTAGATACTGTAATACCAACACTTGACGGACACACTGAGATGTCAATTATCTTTTAATAACTCATTAACGACATCTTTTAATCTTCGAGTCGTCAATCATCTTAATATAATAATCACTCTTCAGTTATTTTATTTTATTCACTCATTAAAGCTAATTTTCGTTTGTGGTCTAACGGTCCGGCGTCGAACTTGCTTGAGCTGGGACGGGTTCGATCCCGGGTCAGGCAACAAAAAAATTAGAAAATTGCGGTTTTTCCAATTTTCTAATAAAAAATAACTTTGCTTTTGATTGGCTATGTGCCCGATTGGCGATAGAATTGCCACCTATCACATTGTCAGTCAGTGTCTTCGGCTAGTCGTGGGTGCCCTAGTTATTCCTCTATCATTCTCTTAGAGATACTGTTTTTCTTTTAAGCGCTCATTAACGTCAATTTCAAAAAACAAAAGTTAAACAGTCGTTAACGTCAATTTTCTTATATTAGTTAATTTTCTTCTAATCATTCTTGAGAGTCAATATTTTTTAATCGCTCATAAACGTCATTTTTTTAATTCACACAGTGTTTTTTTTTAAATCAAACAATACAGTTAATTTTCTTTTAATTGGCCATTCACGTGAAGTTTCTTTTAATTAGTCTTTTATTCATTCATTAACGACCGCACTCAGAGTCGTTAATTGTCTTTTAATCATTCATTAACGAATTATGTTTTTCTTATTTATGGAAATCTCACAATTTTGCTTGCCTAAGGTAAGACGTCTTCCGTAAATTAAAAATTATACCACTTCTTAGATACCATTCGTAAATTAATTAATGAATAAGTAAATAACACAGTTTACCTGGTGGCTTCCTTCATCCTTCAAAACAAACCAAGCACGGGTCGTTACTTGTTACTTTGTATTTGTATTTTTCTGTGACATAATTTTAGTTTTAGCCCAAAATCATTAAAATATCTTAATTTGAATCTTGTAATTGTACGCGTGCTATAATACCATTAAATTTCACTTGTCGCAAGGATTTCCGAATGCCCTATTTCTGATGGTTAGTTTTCAGCTACCATGTGACTCTTTCACTTTCACTTGAAATATTAAGCAGGTACCTGCCTACTTTTATAGATCCAATAACATGTAGCTTTCCTTCTTCTTTCTTTAGGTTTTGGCCTATACGTTAGTATGTATTTTGTCATTAGTCAAGTAGAAATTTGCATTAAATTTTATATCAATTTTAATCAATTGTAATTAGTCATCAGTCATAAGTCGTCAGTAAGTCATATCAGGCTCTTGGGTAAAGCAGTGGCCTCAGTACTCAAGCTCATGTAATAAAACACGATACGCTAATTTCTTCATGAATATTTCGTTTGTGCACTTTCACTGAACAAAATTGTACAAAATGCCACCAAAATTGACTAATTTCACTCAATGTCAACACGATATTCAATAATTATGAAAAAATTTCGACAATCTTTGCTCTCGGTGGCGCAAAAACTCCCTAACATGTAGCTATTAACAGTTGGCATTTCATTTCAAAATGTCTAAAGTGTAGCTGTTAAGGTTTTACAACATTTTAAGAAGCAAGCAGAATGTTCAGCTTCTTCTTCTTCTTTCCTTAGGTTTTGGCATTCGCGTTAGCATTTTGCCATTAGTCAAGTAGAAACTTGCACCAATTTGCATCAAAATTGCCAAAATCGGGATTCAAATGTAATTAGTCATAAGTTGTCAATAAGTCATGTCAGGGTCTTTAGTAAAGTGCTGGCCTCATTACTCAAGCCAATATAGTGAGATTTATCGGCAACAAGGAAATACACGATACGCTAATTTCTTTATGATCACACACTTCCACAGAACAAAATTGTATAAAATGCCACCAAAATTGACTAATTTCACTCAATATAAATACGAAATTTAATAATTATGAAAAAACTTCGACCATCTTTTCTCTCGATGGCGCCAAAACTCAATGTTCAGCCTCTAAAACACATTTTGTGCTAGAGAAGGCAAATGAGCAAATGCGGGTATGTATCTCAGAAACTGCAGATAAAGTAAGTTTAAGTCGCTTAAAACAATTTTGTGAAAAGTTTTACATTTAACAGCACGTCCATTTTTAGATTTCTTATTGTCTTTTTTAAGAAGGTGGGAGTATATGACGTTTTTTTTAGAAGGAGAGAGTATATAACGTCTTTGAAAATGTTGATGTATCAAACCTTTGACATTGCGAAAAAATGGTTTGAGACCTATCTGTGCATACTCCGCTTGTACAGGTTTGATGTTTTTTTTACTTTTAGTTCCATTTGGGCGTAATCAGTTTTTATTACCTTTTAATAAACTTCGATAAGAAGTTTACAGAATACATGTTCAACCAAGTTTCAACTGTGTACGGAACCCTGTTGAATTTGACATGTCGGCCTGTGTCGTATTCGTCCGGGCTCCATTGTAGAATAGACCAAATGCCTTCCTGCCAGGCAGCTTGTAAAATGTGAGTATAGGCTTTCCGTCACTAGCACCGTGATATCCATGACTCTAAGTGGAAGAGTTTCGCAGCGACTCGCCCAGGATGGTACCACTGCCTTACCTATTCCTGCCGTCATTACGTCAGTGTTTGCCGTTGACTTGTTCCGGTTTGGAGGGTAAGGTAGCCGGTAAGCTCACTGTTGCTCGACGCCTAACATCCTGACCTCAAGTTGACAACGCACCATTACCGACTTTGGTATCTCTAGGCGGCTTGAATTTCTTACCACAAGGAAATGCGTCTGCTTGTTTGCCTTTCAATATCATAAAGAAATATATTACAGTCTATTCTTAAACTATTATGAGCTAAGAGTTTTTGAATCGCCATTGGCTATGGAACCGCAAAAACAGCCCACCAAGGCGAAACGAGGCCAACGAAAGCTAAAATTGGAATTATTATGTTATCGCCTCTGTGGTCTCTGTTCAGGTGTTGGACTTGACTGCATGAGGTCCCGGGTCGGGCAACAAAAAGAAAATTGAAAATGTGTATTTTTTAAAAAAATCGATGTTATTCGGGATAGGATACGTTACTGGTGGCCGATAGGCTTGCCACCTATCACATTGTGTCTTCGGCTAGTCGTGGGGCCCTTGGTTGTGCCTCTGCCTACCTCTTCGGGGATATGGGCGTGAAGATACATTTTTTTTTATTATGTTACTATTAATTTTAATTTTCAACCCCAATACAACACTTGTTTGCTTTGTAAGTGAGTTAAATACTATTTGTACTAACACTAAGAATTTGGGTCTGAAGTATTTGAGACATTGAAGTATTTGAGAGTGGGGAAGGTCGCACAGCAAGCTATTATACAATTGAATAAGTTGTTAGCTTGTACACATAGCCAAGGTTAATAGGTTGGCCATGAAAGAAAGAAAATTATTTATTTGCGGAACATGTGTGTAAATAAGATGTTACAAAAATATTTAAGTAAGTATGTCAACATATTCTACCATATTTTGGTGTGCAAATATTTTAATATTAAAAATATTATTTTATTATATATGCTTTAACTTTGAAGCCGATTTATGACTAGTTTAATTATTTATTACTAAAACATTTTTAAAACTATTTTTATATTTAACCCTGTCTACCGTAAACTACCACCGTTTCCAAACCTAGCCAGTAAGGAGAAGGAACGGCGAAACAAACTCCTCGGTAACCATAACTTTCATTATATTTGGCTAATAATTATTACAGTAATTCTACTATAAATTTTTATCTACAAGGAAATCATTGAAACTATAATATATTTTCTCTAATAACAAGTCAAATACCTTTGTCCGAAATCTTTTTAATTGAAGTGATTTGATATTATCAGGAATTTGGTTGTATATACGAACGGACATACAGTAAACATTATTTTTATAAATATTAAGTGTTTGGTTCGGTACATGAAATTTCTCGCTATTACTAAAACAAGAAATTCCCAGCATTTCAGCATTTGTTTTAAACATTTGATAATGTTTTTTTTACAAATACACATACAGCCACGATATACAAACAAGGTAAATGTAAAATTTTAAGCGACTTAAAAAGTAATGAATGCAATTGGTTAACACTACATATGGCGCGAATACACTTCTTTTGTACTCTTAAAATTCTAATTAAATCTACAGAATTCATCAGGAATATCATGTTTGAGCTAGACTTGTCCTTGAAGGGTTTACACTTTACAGGTTAGGGATATTTTATTTGGAGATATGTAGCTGGATTATGGATGTCCTAAAAACCACTATAGTTTTTAACTAGCAAAAATAACTTTGTTTTTTAAAGTAGTATTTGCTGATCTTCACGGCAAGTCTTTTATGCAGTAGGTAGAAAGTGTAAAGCGCCAAATGTTACAACCCTTGCAAACATGCGTAGCTTTAATCCACATTCATTACTCTTTCCATTTAAACATGAAGGTTTGGGATACTCTCGACACCACTCTATTTGTGTAGACAAAGTTATATTTGCGATTTCTGAAGATATACCTACTGCGGAGAGACTCGAGTTTCTAAGGGTTCGTTTTTTTACTACGGATCCATAGAAACATTTCCCATGATGAAAGTCCAAGGCTCCTTTGACGAATAGGTATTGGTCAACTGTTTAGAAAGGTCGTAAGATGTCAAGTTCATTTAGAAGTTTAAGGTGGTAGAGTCTTCACCAGTCCAGCACGTTGATACCACTGTATGGATTCATTAGTGGATTCTAACGCACCAGCATTACCTTCTATGCTTAAACATTGCTTTAAGAAGCAGCTTCGTACGTCCATGCCTTCTCTCTTACTCTATAGATTCTGATCAAGATAACGTCATTCATATTACAGAACTTGTGAGATTAACATTCAAGTGTACCATCAAAAAACTCAGGTGGTTTGTCTTTTTTCTTTTTCAATCGTTCATAGTAAGTTATTGCATAGTACACAATGTTACAAGACATCTTATGTTTCTAACACGATACATAACAATACAAAAGATGCTTATAACACTTGATACCTTTCATTTAGTGTTGGGATAAGACGCACGTAGCATAACGCTCTTCTGAAGATGTCCCGCGTTAAAACATGCTTGAGATTACTTAATCGATCACAGACGTTTTATGAAGCAAGATATGTATGTGAGGGTAATATTTACAGGGTGTATTTGAAACCGTAACGACAACTTCTGTGTTAACTTAGATACATATCAGACTTCAAAATTCCTTTTACAGTTTTTGTCGGAAACAAGTGGTTAAATATTTAGCAGTTTTTCAGCCCGCAATGTATAGCGAACGAATTATATGCATGAAGCCGGGCGTTACGAGTTGTAAGTCTCTAATATGTCGTTTTACTACATTGCTGTCTTTGTATAAATGTGTTATTCATTTGGTATTAAATAAAAATCGAATTGCGTTAGATAGTATTAAAGAAAAAAAAATCCAACACAAAATTCCAACTACGTATACATGTCTATCATGTACAGAATCCATGGTTACATTTTTCGTTACGCTTTCATTTACACGGTGTATATGAGTTATTAATAAAATCTGTTGAAATGAGATATGTATGTGGGGCCCGAGAGGAGTGTTATGTATGATTTATGTATGAATAAAAAAAATATGAAACGAGTTACGTATGTATGACTTCAAATAACTCCCTTGATCAATGGTATTGACCAAATCAGGTGGAAAAGTGTAGAATCAAGAATTTGATGTATTTTTATATGAGAGGTCATCCAATAAGCACACGGTAAGAAACAACAGTGACCTATAGACTACCATGGCTGTGACAGGTGCGTCGCTGGCCTGAGGCAAGGATGGTAGGCCTATAGCGCAAGTCTACCGGCTACCCTACCCTCCGGACATGACACAGTTATTACGACGACAGATATAGGTAATTTGCTGCACAATATCCTACCACCAGTGGTCTTCTTCGTAATGACGTATATTTTAGCCTTCATTGCTGAGAGGCTGCTGGTATATTCTATTCAGAGTACTCAGACCAACAAGGAGATAAAAACCTCGACTCATTTTGAATAAATAAATAAATATCCCTGGACAAGTTGCACAAATTGAATCTAATCCCAAAGCAAGCAAATACAAGCATATGGCATTATAAAAAAAAAGTATCTTCCCGCCCATATCCCCGAAGGGGTAGGCAGAGGTACAACCAATGCACCCACGACTAGCCGACGACTAAGTCGTCCTAAGTCTACGTCTAACTAAGTCCCACAATGTGATAGGTGGCTAGCCTATCCGCCAACCGGGCACATTTCCAATCCCGATCAACATTTTTTTTTAGTAGAAAATTGGAAAAATCCAATTTTCTTTTTGTTGGCCGACCCGGGATTCGAACCCGGGACCTCATGCAGTCAAGTCCAACAACCAGACCGCTAGACCACAGAGGCGATAATATTAAAGGGTTGAAATACTTAAATATCCCATTTTTATAAAAACCCAGACCAAAAAATGTACGAACTACATAATCATTGACTTTTCTCTATGTTACAAGTTACGAACAAGCACACGGCTCGCCTGAATGTAAGAGATAAACGTGGCCTATAGACAGTGGCCTGTGGCGAAATAATGATAAAAATCGAAATTGGTATTTTACACTTAAACAATGTTGCACCTTCAGCTGCTTTCTATCCATTATCGTGAAATTAAAATATCTTCCATTGTATTTGCGCCAGCACGGAAATGGAAGCAAAACTGATGATCACAGACGCTCAACACAATTTTGATTATTCTGTCCTATAGCATCCGGATCCGGTCCAGCGACTGCCCGCCGGGAAAATGCAAAACAGAAGCTTGTCAATATCATCATTATTCATAGGTTCCGTAATCAAACAGTAGTTAATTACTAATTTGCATTTACAGTGTCCATTATTTATTTGTAATTTATTTTACAATAGCAGAGATAAGTAAATATATTGTCTTTGACAATAGTTAGATACTTTTGTCTTTTAATATGTAAAGTATGTAACTTGTGTAGGTATACTAGGTATGTATATTTTAGATAGTCATCAGATTATTCAGATCCTTCACAGATCACTTCAGACAGATCCTTCCCCTTGTTGGTCCGGGCTCCTTTGCAGAATAGACCATCTGCCTTCCTTGCCAGGCAGCTCGTGAAAGGCGAGCATAGGCTTACTG
>NJDC01002911.1:97460-110869 GCA_002245475.1 Calephelis virginiensis | reverse complement strand
TAAATATTTTCAGCTTATATAGTTTCATGTAGTAGTTAACAAAGTTGAAGTACTATTTTGTTGTATTGGACAAGAATAAAAAAGTGCCAAGTGCGAGTCGGCCTTTTTTTATGATATTGGAAGGCAAACAAGCAGACGGATTTCCTGATGTTAAGAAATTCACGCCGCCTAGAGACACCATTACCAAAGGTGGTAATGGTGCGTTGCCAACCTGAGGCCGGGATGTTAGGCCTCGAGCAAAAGTAAGTTTACCGGCTACCTTACCCTCCGAACCAGAACACGTCATGACGTTATGGCGGCAGGAATAGGTAAGGCGGTGGTACCAATCCGGACGAGTCGCTGCTAAACTATACCACCTAGTCAGATGTAATGGTATTAGTGATGGTGAGCCTATGCTCGCCTTTTACGAGCTGCCTGGCAAGGAAGGCAGATGGTCTATTCTACAAAGGAGCCCGGACTAGCACTGGGAAAAACATGGCCTTGAGCAATAAGAGTTCCACAGTAGCATAAATTAGAAATATGTGCGAATATACCTAAAGATTAACAATTTATATTTGACAGGACATTACTAAACAGCTCTATCATTTTTCACTCCCCGTGGATATGTTTCACTCCTTTGCAGAATAGACCATCAAGCCTATCTAGAAAAATGTATATCTATCTTGTATATCCAGAAAAAGGCGAGCCGAGACATTATGCCTATTACCGTCACAAACACCGTGACCTAGTGAGGTGGTAAAGTTTCGCACCCACTCGCCCAGATTGGTACCACCGCCTTATCTATTCCAGGAGACACATTTGACCACTTTGGAAGTTTGTACGAGTATCTTTAAAATGATTAACTTGGAGAAAAAATGGTTTAAAAACCTCAATGTCATTTTAAAGACCAATCTATGTACAGGTAGGTCTATCCCACATGCACAGGTTTCAGGATCGTTTTTAGTTTCAGGACCATATATTGGTAACGCACGCTAAATTATTTTTTTTATAGAAATCTTAAGCTGATTACAGAAACTCAGCATCATTATATCAGTAACAGGACGTCCACTGCTGAACATAGGCCCCCCCCATAGATTTCCAAAGCGACCGATAGAACCCATCAGAGCAGTCTTCATCCAGTAGCTCCCTGAAACCCTTCTCAAATTATTTGTCCATTTAGTAGGGGGTTATCGAAGGCTGCGTTTGCCGGTACGTGGTCTCTCCTTCAGGTTCTGAAGTGGAGACCACAGAACCTACCAAAAATCAATTGCGTAATAGTTTGGGATAAATTGTATAAATGACGTACGAACGAAAGGACAGACAGATATCTCCAATTTATAAAGGTTATTTTTTCCCATTTCACTACGTAACTCTAAAAATGGAACATCCCAGTAGGTACTATTTGCCAAATAGGTTCATTTATCTTCACCGTACCGAAATGCTCTTTTATAAATCCTAGATATGTAATGTGTGTACATTTTGCTCTACATTTGCATTTATTTCAAACAGTTGATAGCTTTAGGGAGGAAATAGCTCCATTCGTGTTCAAATCTGTTCAGTATCAAACGGCGTTTAATATCTTTAGATTTTTATATGAGAGTTCTGGGGAATCATTTGATATTCGGAGAAGTTGATTGTTTGTAAACGACGAAAATAACTTTCCAGGAAAAATTACACTTTGATAACTTTCTATAACTTTTTAAACAGTTTCGACGAGCTAAAGTTTAGTAATTTCCTGTTATAGCTCCTAACTTTGGAATCGAGCTGTGCGAAATTCTAATACAAGACCATATTAGTTATCAAGTCGGTTAGACGACCTTGAAGGCTTTTAACGAAGAGTTCGAAGGGTAGAAAATGATTATGTCCAAGTCAGTAACCCGGGCGTGCGTTATTGATGGGAGCGGGCGGGAGGATCTCTGCGCGGTAAGTGGGTCAGGGGGGCGACCAGGGCGCAGACGCGCGGCATTCCTCCACCAGCCTCCAGCCATGGCGGACGCGCCGCCAGAAGTTCTCGAGTTGAACGTAGGCGGCGTGCACTATGCCACTACTCGCGACACACTACTCCGCGAGCCGGACTCGCTTCCCGCGGCCGCGCTGCAAGACCCCGATCATCCTCGGGACGCACGCGGTCGGATATTCTTCGACCGGGATGGTGTTTTGTTCCGTTACGTTCTCGATTACTTGCGAGACGGTGGTTTAGTCTTGCCAGAGTGTTTCCGTGAGCACAAGCGACTCGCACGAGAGGCAAAGCACTACAGGCTAGCGGGACTGGAGAACGCCGTTCGGGAGGCAGACCCTCGCCCGCCAAATCGGGAGCGCGGCTGCATCACCGTTGGATACCGCGGAAGTTTTGCATTTGGCCGCGATGGACTCGCTGATGTTAAATTCCGAAAGCTATCCCGCATCCTCGTCTGTGGAAAGGTGACTCTATGCAGAGATGTTTTTGGAGAGACATTAAATGAATCTCGGGATCCAGATCACGGGCTCGCGGACCGATATACTTCGCGGTTCTTTTTGAAACATTCCTTTATTGAGCAAGCGTTCGACATGCTACAAGAGCAAGGGTTCAAGCTGACCGCCAGCTGTGGGAGCGGAACCGCTGGCGGTGCTGCGGAGTTGAAGCCTGGCGTCGATTCTGAAGAGAATCGCTGGAACCACTACAACGAATTTGTGTTCGTTCGTGAATAACATCTCCGTATTTCGAACATGTGATAATCTTAAACCAAGGATAAGGTTCTCGCGGTGTTAGATGAGGTAAAAAGTATACTTCAATAAAAAGCAGGTAAAAGTTGTTTATAAGTACGTCTTTGAAGTGACACCAGGTTTTTACTGATACTCTTTCATAGCACTATTTAGAAGTGTGGGGAAATTGTCAGTTTGCTGTATGACACTTTATACAAGTAGCGCGTACATCTAAAGAATATATTTTATTTTCTAGTTATAGAAATGTAGATAAACGAACTTATTGTATTCATGTATTAAATAGATTATAATAGAGTAAATTGTATAAATATAAAAAGTAGAAATAAAAGTTACCTCCTCGTAGAAAGAATCTTGTCTGTGAAATACCTTTCTAAGTACTTCTATTTTTTAAATTTTACTCGTACTCGTAGATTTTGGAAAATTATAATTTTTTGAAATGGCCAAATTTAAATAATAGAAACCTTAAATTTATTATAAATTTAATTCTTATCATACAGGACTTTTCCAACTTTACTTTTAATGTAGTGAAACATACATAGGAGTGTTTACTTAGAGGTACTTGTTATTTATAATAAAAAAAAACTGTAAAATTACATTTTAAATGAGCTTTTCGAAATCAAATCATTCAAACGCAGCAAAAAACCGACTCCAATTCTTTCATTAACACGTCTTACGTCGCGTTTGATAATTAATTCAAAAGATAGCTAATGATTCAGAGGTGGATGACTAAGGTTGAAGTTAGTAATGTATACATTTTCTTGTGATGCCGAAATTGTTAACAACGACGTCGTCGGTATAGATTTATGGGAAATAAATATGGGATTACTTCGATTTCATGAACTACCTTTCCAAAACAAACAATTAAAATCAGCTTTTTATTAGTCGAGTAATCACGTAACAAACGTGAAAACATACAATGGAATTGATAACCTCTTTTTTTGGAGTCGGTGACTGTTTAAAATTTACAATTAAAAAAATATGAAATTGTTGACTTATTATCGTAAATGTATTTTGAATAATAACAAGAAGTTGGATACAAATTTTTGGAACATTGATAATAAAAGTCGAAGTCATAAAAAATCCTGTTCATTAGTTTCTATTAAAGGTATACACGTTTTTTTTTTAATTTAAAATAAGCAGTTAATAGCCTATCTCAGAACAGCCATTTTCCACTGCTTTGCTTACAATTACAATGTTAAGTATAACAAAGGATAAATTGCCTGGAAACATAAAACATAAGCGCACAATGATATCGCTTATACAAGATTGTTTTGTTCAAAACAATGATAAGGGTGGATCTTCTTTTACATGTATATGGATATTATGTGTAAAGTAAGATCAATATACCCCCGATTAAATTGAATAAAAGCTCCGTAATAGCTTATAATATTATAGATAACTAAATTCATCTGTTTAGATAAAGTAGGGACCTAAATTGTTTTCTGGGATTCTTCAGAGTAAAATTATTGAAATACATATATTTTCATGTTAAATAGTTTTTATTAAACTTTCTTAAATATTAAAATGTAAGCCAGTTTATAAATAGTAAATAGAGTTGATACTTTGTGGCATAGTAAAGTCAATGCCGATTTGTTTTTTTTTTCAAAATGGTGGAGCATAACTAAGTACACACGGGTAGATTATATTTAAATTAGAAAACAATTGTGAGATGTTGAGTTCTAAACTGTCACGACATCTACTTATTTTGAGATAATTAATAATCCAAATCAATTAAAATTAAATAACTAAGTATTAATATTTTATTCTTTGTTGTTTGATTACATAAAGAATTATTTAATTTGTACTTCAATTGTCAAATATACTTTTAAAATAATTAGGCGCAACAAAACTGCAAGTACTAGACTCTGATTTTAATAAGTAAATTATATACGTACACCAAATATAAGTATTTATTTCGAGCCTTGGGATTCCATTATAAGATTCAGACTTAGTGGCAATACCTCGAAAACGCGCTCTTTGAAATAA
This sequence comes from Calephelis virginiensis, assembly GCA_002245475.1. NCBI lineage: Eukaryota > Metazoa > Arthropoda > Insecta > Lepidoptera > Riodinidae > Calephelis > Calephelis virginiensis. Next base: position 106,201 of record NJDC01002911.1, on the reverse strand, counting down.
ATAATGAATTTTTGAATCAGAACGGAAAAATCGATTACCATTCATAAAAATATAGGAGTCGAAAGTATGGGAGTATATATTTTTTTTCTAAATTGGTTAAAAATAGATAAAACAGTTATAAAAATTTAAGAGTTTTATCCAAGAATGTAATATGTCAAAAATATGTCAAGATTCTCCGAAACCGGTGTGTTTGTATAAAAAGAGTTATAAATGTGGAGGAAGATAGGCAGGTTTGAAAGAACCACTCGATACCTACTATCTGCCTCTCTAACAAGGAACATGTTGTGAAGACATATATGTAGGTATATGGTGGGTGTCTGTAAAGATATAAAACTTCTGTGTGACCGCCATCTGCTTGTATAATTACATAAATCAAAAACATCTACGAATTCGTTCATAATATATGTTTATCAAAAATAGGCATTTCTATGATGAAGAGAATATTTTTAAATCTTAATCATAGACACAATTTGTGATTGTTAGAGATAATCTCTTTTTAAATTTATAGGAAGAAGAGGTTCACTGTACAACTAGTTTATTTTATGCCTATCATCTCATAATGTTAATTATCTGCTAACAGAAAACTAAACTATAGTAATAAAATAAAGTTGTCAGAATAAATATAAGTATCTCTAAAAAGATTTTTTTTGATGTTTTGGATTTTTTTTGTACAGTTAATCTAAAAAAATGTGATTTTTATAAATTCCATCTAGATTTACAATAAAAGTAATTACTTTATCTTCAATTATTAAGTAGGTAGTACAAATTAATTCCAAAGAGCTCAGGAATATGACAGTTTCGAATACAATAAATCTTGATGTCTTTTTAAAGTGGCTACTTATTTAAAATTGTCATAAGGTACTCCGCCATTTTGAAAAAAAAAACAAATTTATAACGTATACTATGCCAGCGTCCACACAAAATGTTCAGGACATTATGTTCATGTTCCACATCTTTCGAAGTACAAATTACATTGTTATGGTATAATTTTTTTTATTTGTTTTTGTTTACCGTTGACTTCCTTTCTGTTTTTATTCAAATGTTTAGTATTAAATAGTGTCGAAATACCCATTTCTTTACTCATTCAGTAGCAAAATAACATTCAAATAATAAAAAAATAAAAACCAATCTACTAAAACTATTTTTGTTAATAAGAGAACGAAAATGTTAATGCACAAATTCAATTGAAAGAATTATCTTACACCTTAGACTGTACATAAATTTATGACATTACCACAACTAATTAAAGCCTGTAAGTAACAGAAATTCCTGTAAAACAACTTGAGAATAGGACGACAGAGAGACGTGCTTCAACTGGAGATAATTGTTTTCGTTCGTTAAAACCCTTTGATTTTCTTTAGCCTATGTCAGACAGGCTAGGCGCCTTTAAATAGGTAATTATTTAAAATAAAAATACACTATTGGTAATTTTTGGAATTGGAAAAATATTTCTAACTGGTGATACTGAAATGAAAGCACGAGGTCGAAAAGAGGTGCTGGAAAATTTAAAAAGATAATGAAATATTACTTCACTGGCAAAAAAAATAATGCGTTTTATTACATTAAATATTCTGTTATTAATCTTATATTAAAATCAAAGTTTTAAAAGGACAATGATTTTTATTTAGACACACCTACCTGCAGTCCCTGTAGTCGAGTAGATATCTAATCCTAAAAGGTTAAAAATATCTAAACTTTGATTTTTTAAATTTACTATAAGCACATTAATTAAATACACACTTTTGTTAGTAAGCACTGTACTTATCCACTATAAAATAAAGTATAGTGGATAAGTACAAGTGCTTACTACAAAAAAATTGTATATACAATGGAATTCCACCAAGTGCCGACGATAATAAGTATGATTCACATTAAATAAACTTATAAAATTCCGTACTGTATATTATATTTAATAGTATATATTATGCGATATTCAAGAAAGGAATTAGTTATCCTTAAAATACTTACAGGGTTTTGTATTTTTGAATGTAAAATGAATAAGTTTTGAATTAAAATATATTGTTTTTAGAATCCTTCATTCGTTGTCAGTGAAACTGTCATGAATTGACAAAAAAATAATTCACGTCAGTTTTACTGACGTTTTTATTTAGGTATAGTTAGCCCAAGAACATGGACTTATTTTCTTTTAGCATTATTTTTTTAGTTGAACGGGATAGAAAGTATTCTACTTCCGTCTCCTAGTTCTAAGCTATCTCTCCATCAATATTCAGCCAAATTAGTTGAGCCGTTCTTAAGTTATAAATTATGTAGCTTACAAGATTTCTATGAACAAATTAAGAATTAAAACATTAAAAAAAGAGCAAGAGTGAGATGTCTTGCAAGTTTCTTCTTGAAAGATCAACGATCTAAATTAACAGCAATTTCAGTTTTTATCTACAAAAGTATGTATGTTCACATTCGTATCTCCGAAAAGGTAGGCAGCCACGAAAACACATAAATACATATCATCTAATTTAAAGACACACTTGAAATATAATGGACTAGCTGTTGCCCGCAACCATCGTCCTACAGGATTTTTTTTTGGGATATTAACTATCCCATGTGTTAATCTAGGTTACCCACTTTTTGTGTGCCAAATTTCATGAAAATCGGATACAAGTTTTTGTGTGAAGAAGTAACAAATAAACAAGCAAACATACAAGCTTTCGCATTTATAATATAAAATATGAATGTATCCCAGGAAAAAATAAAATATGAGAAAGCATTTACAACCAAGAAAATTTTAAGCTGTGCATTGCCTGGTACTAAAAGTTTAAAGAGTTTTACCGGAAGCAAATTGTTTTATAGACCACTTCAAAATAACGAAGAACAAAAAGACTTATCTTTTTTTATAATACAGAAAGATAAAAGTACGTCTACAGATTTTGTAATGGCAGAAAATTCACGTCGTCTGTAGGCATCAAAGACGTTATTAGTGCTTGTGTATCAGCGAAATTTATTTTAAGTACATGATATCTTTGGCTAGTGAAACATAAAGAAAAGAGGTTATAGTCCGGTGAAGTTAAAAACCTCGAGGTTAGCAGTACATCAGCCATTTCCAAAAAAATGAGTTTTGGCGGCATTGTGAAAGAAGATGGTCGAGGTTTTTTCTTATTTATTGAACTTCGTGTAAATTATGAGTAAAATTGGTTAATTTAGGTGGTAATTCGTTCAATTTTGTTAAGTTAAAAGTACACACGTGAAATAATTATGAAGAAATTAGTATATCGTGTATTTCCTCGTTGCCGTCATATCTCACTAAATGAGCTTGAGTAACGAAGCCACCGCTTTACTTAAAACCCTGACATGACTTTGTATATAATGACTTGTGACTAAAAATGAAAGAATTTATTGATACGGAAAACATGGCAACATAGCCTAAAGGTATTAGCCGGCTCTAGGAAGTGGCAAATTAACTTGAAAAAAAAAGATGGAACATTTTAGTCATGTCAGATTCGTCGGAACAGCAGTCATGTCAGCAGTCGTTTTCTGATAATAAGATTATGGCCGCCATGGTATACACACTTTTCTTTACGGAATCCAGTTTCGAAAATCCGACAGTAAATGACACCTTATATAAATCGTGTGCGGTGCGTGCCAGGTCCCTAATTTGTTTAGATTTGTTACGTTCAAATTTTTTTCGAAACGGCATTCCGTAATAAATATTCCGAATGCAGGTATGTGACGTTACTAAAAGTCTATAGAAATGTCATGTACAGAGAGCACGAAACATGTTTTGGCTCTTTCTATTACTATCGCTGGAATAAGATAGTCATATCTTAAAATTAGTTTCGTTAGTGCATAACTTTAGATACCTACTACCAATGGTTGGAATGCTTTTGATATACTTGCCATGGAATGTTCAAAATTATCTTAAAACGTTGTTCATAAAGCATTCATGAATATGAATATTGAATATTCATGGAAATATTTAACGGTTAACGTAGTAGCTTAGGATTTATGTTGAAACGCTAACTCAGAGGTTGTTAATTAATTTCGCTTATTAATAGGTTCATTAGTTCATTGCTTTACAATTGAGGATTGTTGGAATACACGCCACTCACCCGTGTCGGTCCGGGCTCCTTTGAAGAATAAGACCATTTTCCTTCCTGCCAGGCAGCTCGTAAAAGGCGAGTAAAGGCTTACCATCACTATCACCGTGACATCTGACTAGGTGGTAGAGTCGCGCAGTGGCATGCTAGGATTGATACCACCGCCTCAACTGTTCCTGACGCTACAATATCAGTGCTTGCCGTTAACGTGTTCCGATTGGGAGGATAAGATAGCCGATATAATTACATTTGCTCAAGGCCTAACATCCAGGCCTCAGGTTGGCAACGCACCATAATAACCTTTGGTGAAATTTGCCTTCCAATATCAGAAAAAAATACCATATTTTATTGATTTTTACTAGGTGGTAGAGTTTCGCAACGACTCGCCCGGATTGGCACCACCGCCTTACCCATTACCTACCCAAGGTAGCTGGAAAACTTACTTCTCGAGGCCTAACATCCAAGCCTCAGGTTGGCAGCGCTCCAATACCGCCTTTGGTGTCCCTAAGTGACGTGAATTTCTTACCATCAGGAAATCCATCTGCTTGTATGCCTTCCAATAACATGAAAAAAAATTGGATAAATAAAGACGATTATATTAAGACCTGAGAATAAAAATGCTCAAGTAACATGCTTTGGCCTGGTAAAGGCATTACGTAGGGTAAATATATTTATCTGTTTTTGTGTGTTTGCATAGACAGTGTGTACACATCACGTGTATATAATTTTCTTACTACGTACTTAGGTTATTTTGTGTAAAGAAAAGTAATGAACTCATGCCTTTCTGTTTTACACTCTAGCTTAACCTGTTTTACACGTTAGCCAAACACGAAAATTTACACATAGTCAAAAATAAAAAAAAACCTCAATTTGATTCGGTACATTATCGTTTATTATCAATGCCCTAAGTTACGAAGTATCTTCACGCCCATATCCCCGAAGATGTAGGCAGAGGCACAACCAGGACACTCACAACTAGCCGAATACACTAAATCCCACAATTTGATAGGTGGCAAGCCTATCGCCAACCGCACACATATTCAATCCCGAGCAACATTTTTTATTCGAAAATTGGAAAAACCACATTTTCCTTTTATTGTCCAACCCGGTAATTGAACCTTGAGATAGTTTCTATACAAACAGGACTCTCAAAAATTTTAACTCACTTGATTCTTGTACCAGTACGAGTAAAAAAAGCAATTCACAAAATGGCGTATTTATTTTTATACAAGGTTACCTTGATAGGACCGGCCAAATTTTAATATTAGGTAATAAAGGCTTAAATAAAATAAACAAATATAAATTTAAAGCAGTCCGCAAAAATGCTTCACGTGCTGTCACGCTAGTCATGACGTCAGTAGCCTGCGCATACAACTGTAGTTGGTCGGTGAGAAGCAGTTTTATGCTTTGTTTACGTTATAACTATGCATCTTATATTTTGCGTTGGATTAAAATTATCAATTATTCTTTTTTATTTTCAATTACTTCCCAAATCGAAAGTGTTGTTTATTCCGAATCGTTTCTCAAAATTTGGCTGGTACTTTAAATGTCACCGTGTAAATATATTTAGATAGATTATTGACCGCCTCGTTAGTCGAGTGGCTAGCATACACGCCTAACTATATCGACCAACCGCGAGGCTCGGGTTTGATTCCCGACGGAGGCAAGCATTTGTGTGATGAACATTTAGATGTCTGCATTTCCGGTCCTGGGTGTTTATTTAATTTATTCTGGTATCTATTTAAGTATTTCTATGTATTAGAATCTTTGACTAACACCCATATCACAAGCATATAATTAACTTAATTTGGGGTTAGATCCAATTTGTGTAACTTGTCCAGGGACATTTATTTTATTATACAGAACTACAGGCGCAGCTCATACGACTTAAGCATTCCTATGTATAGAAGAGAAAACCACTTCCTGGGTAATCAGATACAAGAGGTACTTTCTGGAATATTCTATTGTTTTACAGTGTAAATGAAAATAAACAGGAAGAACGCGATATTTTAATGAGAAAAAAATAACAAGTTTATTTTCAAGCTCCCATAAGAACTTTTCAGAATACACATAATTTTAATTATAGCTTCAACTGTTGTACAGTTATAATATATCCATGAATTGTTAAATTTAAACGTATCTAATAAAACAGTGTTCCATCTTTGTACGTGCAGTATTTTTAAAAACAATAGTTTTTAATATTGTATACAGGATATAGTCTGAAACGTGGATTTTCTATTGTCGGTTTGTTTGTTCATTTTTTAATTACTTTTAACTTCAACTTCTAAACGGATTTTTACCAAACGTTTTACCAAGCTTAACTATTTTTTAACAGAATTCAGGCAAGTCTCAATACGATTATGTGATTTATATGTTTGTTACGCGATTACTCAGCTCAGATCAAAGTTCGGTGAAGTTGCAAAAAATCATAAGATTAGCAACAAGTTAGTCATTCAAAAAAAAGCTCAGATCATATTCATCATCAGATCAACTCAGTTTGTCGTCAATCAGTCAACCGATTTCGATTGACCTTTTTCAGTAGTCAAGATTTCGAGGTTAAGTCATTTTCATTAGCAGAATAGACCATCTGCCTTCCTGCCAGGCAGCTCGTAAAAGGCGAGCAAATGCTTACCGTCACTAACACAATACTTCTAGGTGGTATAGTTTCGCAGCAACTCGCCCGGATTGGTACCACTGCCTTACTTATTCCTGCCGCCATAACATCAGTTCTTGCCGTTGACGTGTTCCGGTTCAGAGGCCTAACATCCTCAGGTTGGCAACGCACCATTACCAACTTTGGTGTCTCTAGGCGTCATGATTTTTTGACCATCAGGAAACATGTTTGCCTTCCAATATCATAAAAAAATAAGTCGCGTGCAACAGCTAGTAATAAATATACTTAAGTGTTTAGACAAATTTCCTCAAAGTAAGCAAATTATATGCTTATGTTTAGAATCTATACTTACTATTGAAGGCACTTGGTGGAATTCCATTGTATACACACGTTTGTTGTAGTACACTTGTACTTATCCACAATATACTTTATTTAACACTTTCTGATACTTTCTAACCAACCGGTTTCACTTTTTACAGCATCATCAGGGCTTTGAAACTAAATTTGAATTAAATTTTAAATTTAACTACAAAAATCGTGTGTATGCTTATGTTTAGTTCTGCGATTTATAAGTAAAAATGACACCGAAGAGTTAGACCCACGACCAGCCGATGAGAGTCCCACAATGTGATGGTATCACAACTGTTGCCAACCGGCCACATATCTAATCCCGGGCAACGTTATTTTTGTCAGAAAATTGAAAATACACATTTTCTTTTTTCTTCCCCAACCCGAGGATCTGGAGCATCAAGAAGTCAAATCCAAAACCGGACCTCTAGACCACAGAGGTGAGGAGAGTGAGAGAGGAGAGAGATAACTATTCTTTTAATAACCATCCAAACCCAGAAACATTAATGTCTACCAATGCCCCGCTAGGAATCCAGCCGAGTGTTATTGTTCGTCAAAAGTTTACGCAACATTTAAACATACTTTAAAAGAACTTTCAGTATGAACTGACATCATGACTTGTTTAGTAAACAGTTTGTAAAAGCCATGGCCATCATATTATAAACAATATTACGTCCATAGTAAAAGCTAGTTAAAATTTGACGTAAATCTGGTGTCATGATAAAAATCCTCTTTGAAGTCGAAAAACTAATAAACTAAAAGTGTCTTCACGCCAATATCCTCGAAGAGGTAGGCAGAGGCACATAATGTGATAGGTGGCAAGCCAACCGGGCAAATTTTAGCAATCTCGAGCAACATTTTTTTTTAATAGAAAATTGGAAAAAACAATTTTCTTTTTGTTGCCCGACCCGGGATTCGAACCCGGGACCTCACGCAGTCAAGTCCAACTACTGAACCGCTAGACCACAGAGGCGATAAACTATATCTATAAAAATGAATCCCGATTTCGCGTGGTCATCATCATGCCTGAAGGGATGGACCGATTTGGCTAATTGTTTCTTTGTTGTGTTAGTTATTGTTAGAAGTAGGTTCTTATGAAAAAAAAATTACAGAGAAAATGGGAAAAGCAATTTATTGGCTGTTAATATAAAGCAATACGAAGTTCGCCGAGCTAGCACTAGCTAGGTTCTAACCTAGGTATATAAAAGAAAGTCATGTTAGTTACACTATGTACAATTCAAGGAAAGATGATCAGATTTGGCTAAAACTTTATGAGGAGGTAGCTTATAATCAGGAGACGGACATAGGATACTTTTTATTACGTTCGACTGGGAGGAAACTAGGGAAAATATTTTGATTTTTCCCATACAAATAGAACAGGGGGAGCGAAGTTCGTCGAAACATTAGGTACATTAATAAAATCTCCCTGAACATGTTACACAAATTGAATCTAACCCCAAATTAAGCAAATTATATGCTTGTGTTATGAGTATTAGTCAACGACAATAATACATAGAAATACATACTCTCTGCCTACCCCGTAAAGGGACTTGGCGTGAAGATATGTATGTATGTATAGAAATACTTAAAAAGATACCAGAATAAATTAAACAAACACCCAGACCCGGAAATGCAGACATCTAAATGTTCATTACAAAAATGCCTGCCCCCGTCGGAAATCGAACCCAGGCCTCGTGGATGGTTGGTGTAGTTAGGCGTGTACGCTA
>NJDC01002911.1:62246-82730 GCA_002245475.1 Calephelis virginiensis | reverse complement strand
CAATAAGTTATGTCAGGATCTTGGGTAAAGCGGTAGCCTCATTACTCAAGCTCAGTAGTGAGGAAATACACGATACGCTAATTTCTTCATGATTATTTCATTTCTGCACTTTCCCTGAACAAAATTGTACACAATGCCACCAAAATTAACTAATTCACAACTGACACAATATAAACACGAAATTCAATCATTATGAAAAAACTTCCACCATCTTTTCTCTCGATGGCGCCAAAACTCTATAACAAAAGTTTGCAAGAAAATAATAAAATTCAATTTTTAATATTTTCATTTTAGCATTTGCCATTGCACATTACTCAAATTGACATTTGCAAGAAGTTCCCCGATTTAACAAAATCGGGCTTAAATTATTTAAAATTAGTAGTCAAGTCATGTCTGGGTCTTAAGTAAAGCGAGGGCCTTCTTACTCAAGCTCAATTAGTGAGACTTTGACGGAACGAGAAAGTACACGATACACTTATTTCTTTATGTTTATGTAAGAAAGTAGGTATATCATTTGTGTACATAATTTCACCTAATATACACAAGAAATTCAATAATTACGAAAAAACTACGACTAACTTTTCTTTCGATGGCGCCAAAACTTTTTTTATTTATCCGTAACCTACACTTTGGCACTCTAACAAAAAAATTGTAGGTTAAGTTTGGCACCCGTTAATCGATAGAGAATTTACATTATTTATCATTATTCATTATATATTAGCCCTTAAATCGTGTATATACACCAAGTCTACGATTATTTTTGTTTCTGTCTTCCCTTTTCATGGGTCAGCTGGTAGAAATCTTCTTCTCTATACGTAAGTATAAACCTCGTAGGTATACACATAATAGGCTCAGTGTACTGTATTATTAAAAGCTTTTCTTCTTTATCTTTATCGCCTGTTGTCTAGCGATCCGGCGTTGGACTTGATTTCTAGAGTTACCAGGTCGGACCACAAAAAAATTACAACATTTATATTTTTAATTTTCTAAAAAAAAACGTTGCCCGGGATTGGATATGTGCCCAGTTGGCGATAGGCTTGCCCCTTATCACATTGTGGGACTTAGTGTCTTCGGCTAGTCGTGCGTGCCCTGGTTGTGTCTCTGCCTTCTTCTTCGGGGATATGGGCGTGAAGAAACTTTTTTTTTTGTTTATGTTAATGTTATTGTTATGTGTACAATATCTATTATTACTTTGATTGACAGTTTCGTAGGGGTGTTCTGTTATTCGGTTCATTGGAAAAGTTTTGACAATCCAGACGATTTCCAACCATCTGGCAGTCCTAAGTGCACAAAAAATGTTGCTAAAGATAAAACATCATTTCCCTATTTCCTACTAAATTTCATTCTGCACTATCATGATTCGTTTACGAATGGAATAGGATTTTCTTGACTCGAGTTTATTTTGGACTTCGGAATCAAATCTTTAATTGTATTCATATAAGTAGGTGGTACCCATATAAGTTTAAACTGAATATTACTTTAAATCGTTCAGTTGTTTCAACAAGAAAATAAATACTCGGCAAGTAGGTTAAACTCACCTTATAATACTACATAACTACTTGTTTTACGCTATCGCCAACCGGGCACATATCCAATCCCGGGCAATTTTACGTTACGTTATTTTTAATTTTTTTAAACAATTCAATTCAATTTTATTCCCGACAATGTCATATTGTATAGAAATCTGCCATTTTTCTTCGATGGTTTTCCCACACGTGAGCAGACCACACCCAGTTGTTCATGAAAGAAACACTAGCAACTCGATAAAATTCGATGGCCAGCAGAGTTACTCCTAATTCTCGATAGCATGCAAATTGGAAATTGGAAAAGTATATGTCATATAAGGTACTTTTGAACACAGGACTAGCGGACTATTAACATTTAGTTACAAATAAATTCAACGATTCCGATAAAATAATTTATTATTTAATATTAACTAGAGGTTAATAATTCTCCAGTATTGTTTCAAGAGTACCTAAAATGAGACACTTAATTCCAATTTCCAATATTACATGAATCAAGCTTCAAAAGTTAACCCAACTGATCTTGAAACTTTGATTAAAATTGCGCCAAGACTTTAATAATTCTCTAACAAAAATTATTAATGGTAATAGTATTGTAACATAATATGCAGTCTAAGTATAAAAATATCAGTCACAAACCATTGAAATAATATGGTTACATCGTGAACATAAATGTTAACTGAAATAAATTATTAGAATTTATATTCTTAGAAACAGAACTCAATGCCACCTATTAGGTGTATTTGCAACGTAGATGTCAAACAAGATTGCAGAATTTTATTGATGAATCAACGTATACCGCCATCTATGAGAACTTCATAAAACTAAAAAGTATCTTCTTCACGCCCATATCCCTGAAGAGGTAGGCAGAGGTACAACCAAGGCACCCACGACTAGCCGAAGACACTAAGTCCCACAATGTCATAGGTGGCAAGCCTATCGCCAACCGGGCACATTTCCAATCCCGACCTCCATTTTTTTTAAATTAGAAAATTGGAAAAATCCAATTTTATTTTTGTTGGCCGACCCGGGATTCGAATCCGGGAACTCATGCAGTCAAGTCCAACACCCGGACCGCTAGACCACAGAGGCGACAAAAACAGTAAATAAACACTAGCTGATGAAACAATTAATTGATACAATTAATTTACATTAATTAATTGATTAATTAATTGATTACATTACATTAATTAATTGATTAAGTGAATAATTGACATGATATCTAACCTATCCGGTAAGTTAGACCAAAATACGTTAGCGTGTGAAATTTGATTGAAATTGTTTCAGTAGGTTTAGAGTTTATTGGCAACATACATTGTAACAAGATTTTTAAATATATACAAGAAAGATATAGCAAAAAATAACCAACAATCATTCATTGTCATTTATTCTTACATACATTTACAAATTCAAATCTTAAAAATATTCTCTTTATAATACTTCATCTCTTCTATACTTTCTTTGATGTCATCCAAGCCTCTATGCTTAAACTGTTTTTGGGGTATCCTGGAAAATTCTTTAGGATACCAACGTTTTGCCAACTCTTTTATAGAACTTACGTCAATTATCCTGTAATGTAAATAGTTAGTAAAAGCAGGCATGTACTTCATTAAAAATATTTTGTCTATATACACACTGTTGCCAGCTAGTGGACACCTCTTTTCTGGCACATGTTTTTTTACAAATTCCAGTACTTGTCGTTCTGCTTCAGCCAATGAAATCTTAGACTCAAGGCACTCCTTTGTTAGTCCACTCTGTAAGAAAATATTACTAGCATTTAATAATAGGCTATTGATAAGAAATAGACATTAACGAAAAAAAATTTTGTGCATATACAATAGGGCCTCCTTAATATGGAGAGGAAAAAACAAGATCCTTTATGGATTATAGTATGCAATATTTAACGGTGATGAAAAACACATTTTTTTTTACGATATTGGAAGGCAAACAAGCAGACGGATTTCCTGATGGAAAGAAATTCACGCCGCCTAGAGACACCAAAGGTGATAATTGTGCGTTGCCAACCTAAGGCCAGGATGTTAGGCTTCGAGCAAAAGTAAGTTTACTGGCTACTTTACCCTCCGAACCGGAACACGTCATGACGTTATGGCGGTAGGAATAGGTAAGGCGGTGGTACCAATCCGGGCGAGTGGCTGCGAAACTCGACCACCTAACTCATATTCTCATAACTCTACCACATATTCTTGAATATTTTTTTTAAATTAAAGCATAAAGACAAACACTGGGACCACATAAGCTTACAAACCTCAAGGTTTTGTCTTTGTTTTTCATTATGTTCCTATAGTTGACCTGCCTATACCAAACTAGCAATGACAGGGTAGCTGTCAACTTTATCTAACATTTCTATAATCCGCAATTTATCTTTTAATAATGTTAAATTATTGAATGTTTATGAAACTATGAATGTGGAGGAAGCCAAGCAGGTCTGACAGGATCCTAAAGTTTGACACTCGATGCTCTCTGCCTACCTCTTAAGGGACTTGGCGTAAAGATGTGTATGTATTTTTACGTGGCGGCGCCACGATGTTAGCGAACGCGCTAAATTGACACTGTACGTACTGAACGAAAGGCGATAAACAAAAGACTGACAACACATTTGCTCATGACAGCCCGTAACAACACCCACTCTCCTTGCCCGCAAAGCCTGCTGGATTACAACAATCACCGATCTAGCGGGTGTCCAGACTACCGAGGCCCTAATATATTAGGATTAGCAGTGTAGGGATGTGAAGCACCTATTGACCATAGCAGAAATTTATATAGTATAATATCTAGTAATTTATATTGCTGCATTTTTCTACAAGTACAGTATAGTCAGGCTAAGTATTGTAACAACTCGAGTGACTACCAATTTAGTAATTTCTACTACCATTAATGTTGTGTTCCAGTTTCAAAGGTAGATACAGTGTGGCAATGTAGCAATAATATTATTACTACATAAATTTACATTTATTTATCAAAATTTGAGTCAAAAAGCAAGACTCGCTTTGCATAATTCTGTGCTTATTCCAAGGTTATTGTATGGTAGCGAGAGTTGGGTATGTCAGAAAGAGCATGAAAGTAGGATAAATGCGGTCGAAATGAGAGCACTACGGAAAATCTGTGGTGTAACGCTCGCTGACCGCATTCGTAACAGTGAGATCCGAGAAAGTGGGATTGAAAGAAAGTGTTGGTGTTAAAATGCGAAAGGGCATGCTCTGCTGGTTCGGTCATGTGGAAAGAATGACACATGAAAGATTAACAAAGCAGATATACAATGCGAATGTGGATGGATGTAGGTACCCGGGAAGACCAAGGCTGACATTTCACGATCAGATCAATCGGATATTATCCGAGGGTGGTGTCAAAAGTCTCCGAAACCGGGCTGTTTGTATGAAAAGGTTTATGAATGTGAAGGAAGCAAGACAGGTTTGTCAGGATCGTGAGGTCTGGCACTCGATACTCTCTGCCTACCTCTTAAGAGACTTGGCGTGAAGATATGTATGTATGTATTTATCAAAAAATTAATTTGTTTGTTCACCTTTCCATACCATGAAACAAAAATAGTGTCATGTTAATATTTAAACCATCAGATTACTCCAACATATTTACATCCAGAACCTTCACTTCATAGTTATTGAAAAAAAATATGTTTGAAGCAAATATTAATACCTCACCATGTTGTGCTATACACCAAGGGTTCATATTCTTCAAAACTTCCTCTGGCTGATTTATCACAATATTTGGTCCTGACGCCACAATATTAAGGTCTGCGTCTGTGACTAGGCAAGCTATCTCCATGATATAATCAACATCTACATCTAATCCTGTCATTTCTAGATCCACCCAAACAATTCTCTTAGCTGCACTTGATGCTTGGGAACTCATTCTACTTGTTTGTAATGTTATATTTCCTGTAAACAACTTATATGTGGTTATCTATCTGAATAAACAAAAATAATCCCTATTTCCCTTACATAGAAACAATGATAAAGACCCATTCCTTTTAGATATAAGATATGCCTCCAATCCAGAACAAATTAACAGCAAGCATTGTAGTTATTCTCTACTACCTAGTCAGATGCCATGGTCTTAGTGACGGTAAGCCTATGCTGGCCTTTTACTAGCTGACATACACGCATCTAGTAATGGAACTATAATTTTAGTAGGTAATAACAAAGCTCAATAAAACTGCAAAAACTGGCTCCATTGTGCAATTTGATAATTCTTTTTTTTTAATTTATGCACTATTAAGTATAACCCAAAAATGACTACTTAGATATCGATAAAGTATATGGACCACTACTGAATCATGACCTAGGTTTCTAAAAAAGAAACATCAATATAGGTTTGATAGTAACCAAGTATTAGCGAAACACACATACCAAGAAAAACACACAGTACAATTGAGAACCTCCTCTTTTTTTTAAGTCGATTAAAAATAGCTCTATACTCTAAATTAAAATTATATTATAAATGGCACACTCCATTTTACTTTAATTGACTTGTATCTATTTAAGCAAACTATTTTTATCAGCGTGTTAAAACCATAGATGGGAAATTACTCCTAAAACCGTTAGTTTATCATTTCGACAGGATTAACTTTAAGGATAACTTTAAAAAAATGTTGAAAAATCTCTAATCAAGTAAAATACTGAACCACACTACGTATTTGAATATTTTTTGGTTTTGTCAAAGAATAGTTAAAACTCAAAACCTATTAAATAAATTCAAAATCACCATGAACAGCATCTTAGATGAACAGAGTATAATATGGTTAGTTTGCAGGTTATTGAACATAAAAAACGCTGCATTAGTACTTGTACTTTATTGAATAATGAACACTTCTTTGGGTAAAATATTGGTTTAATTTTTATAAACTAATTTTAATATCTACAACTTTCTGAAACTTACCTTTCTGAATAAGGACAATTTTATCAAATTTAGCAGCAATAGCACCCAAGAGAGGTAGCAATATTTTCATATTCTGTTCAACCTCTTGCACTACATATTATATGATTAATAAAATAATATTATGCAGTTAAAGTATGTACCTAGGTAAGATTGATTACGGATTATTTTTATAATAATCACGCAATGTAATGTGAATTACAAAATATCAACCGCATAGGTGACAGCAAAGAGTATATAATCACTACATACCATAGACTATACCATAGACTTCGGTGACAGTACTAATTTAAAATTTTCCACATGACGTAATCTGTCATTGTAAACCAAAAAGTACATATAAAAAACCAAAGAGTTCATCTAAATGTCAAGATTTGTTAAATTTTAATTGACGCAAAAGTCAAAATGAAAATTATAAAATTTTCAAATTATTTAAATCAGTTTTGCTATGAGAAAAATTGTTGCCTTGATTTGATTCGCCTCTTTAAATCTACGAAAGCATAATGTTCTCGTTTTGTAAAGTATATTATTACCCGCCACATAAAAATGTGTTTTATAACCTTGTGCAATAGTTTGGTAAAAACCTGAAAATTTGGTCTGGGCATCAGACTTCTACCGTTGAACCACAAGAAACAGGTAATTACATTTAAAAACTACTACTGTAGATAGTAGGTATAACTATTACATGTAAATAACTAAACATGGACATTGACAAAAATCGATTTCTTAAATTACCTACTTAACTCTATTTCTACATACCTATTCTTCCCTCCCCGTGTGAGTTAGCAAATGTTGCAAACAGATTTATTATTATTATTTAGTTGAAAGACTAATATGTTTTTAGATGATGAAGCGGCTACTTCACTTCAAGAAAATATGACATTGATCATTCGTATGCCCTGCCCGTTCACTACCGCTTCAATAAAATTGTTGATACTTAAATGATAAGTTGGTATGTATAAATTTTGTTTAATTGTTTTGCATAGCACGTACTTGAAACTTGCACTCGTACTCTGTCGCCTCCGTGGGCTAGTGGTCTGGGGTAAGTTTCGACTATATCCATATGGGTATATGGTTCAATTTCAAAAATAAAAGCAACGTTACCCAGGACTGAACATGAGCCCGGTTGTCGATAGGCTTGCCATCTGTTACATAGTGAGACTTGGATCTTCAGTTAGTCGTTCAAGAGATCACACAGACGCGTTACCGACCGCAAGCAATAACTACGCTCTTTTGTTGTAAAGTCCCAGGTTTGGAATGCATTAGGTACTAATACCCTTATAACTGGTTCTACGAAAGTGTAGAAGTTCATAAGAAATGTCTTCAGAATTACAAGGCGCTAATTATCAATGTGATGTGCACACACAAATCTTTTAATTTTGACGCAATGCTCGATGGTGAAACTCAACCGAAGATACTAAGTCCTCCAATGTCTCAATTTTGACTTTCTCAAAGAGCGTTCGTTAATTTAATATTATTTTCAGGTCATAGAAAACTCGGGTGTGCAGAGCAACTCGATAGCAGCAAAATTGTGCTAGACATTATGTTACATTTACAATTATGTATAGCATTATTGAAATGTCTTTGACAGAAAATAAATTAAATGTGAATAAAATCATTGATATTTTATTAAAAAAGTCATATTGAAATTATTAATAATGTGGTATAGCCTGCCTGCTTTTTTCATTTTAAAACTTGGCTGTATAGATAACTTCTCAGCTTCTTCAGCTTACTTGCAATTAAAAAAAGAAATACAAATGTTAGATGTTATGTTCAATTCTAGCATACGGTTTAATGCCAATGTTCCCCAGATGGCGGTCTGAACGTATAGTTCTCTTACTAGTCTGTGATAATAATTTAAAAATCGTGATCACACACGCACACACAATCAGCAAATCAGTGATGCCACCTCGCCAAAAAAAAATCACCAGGTTGCTCACAAAACTCCTTAGATTTCAATTTTTCACTTTAAAATTACTAGATTTGCATAAATAACTAAAAGCACGAAATAAAAAAACAACATATTAATATTAAAATAAATAAAATAAGCTATATATATACTTTACAATATATGTTAATTAAAATCATATATTTATATCAAACATTTTTTATGATTTTTTAGATTACCATTGTTATACACTAAAAATTCACTACATACAGTGAAATAATCACTAAGGGTGGCAATGCTGCAAACCATTCATGAACATTCATGATTCAACATGTTCCTTTCGTCACCATTGTCAAACTGGGAAAAGTGGAAATATTACTTTTAAGAATTTTCGTATTTTATGGTTGTGGTGTATGTAAGGTGGTTAAACTTTAGAAAAAATAAAGAAATAAAAGATTTAGAAAAGCGCTCAAGGAACTTTCAAAAAAAAGGAAAAGAATTGATAACAACAATGAAAGACAAAGAACTGAAAATTATATAGATAAATATATCTATAGAGAAGGTAAAGCAAGTATTAAGGGCAAACGTTCAACACAGCTAGGCAAAAAATTACAAGAGATGGCGCTATTCTGTCAAATTACACGTTTTTATTTATTTCAGTGTTATAAACGACAAATAAACTAATTTCATGCGAATTTGCGCCTTTTTCCGATCGTTTCTTAAGACAAATGAAACGCATGTAAGCCTATCAGCACTCATGTTTTTGAGAAAACTTGCTACAAGCAAATTGTTTTGACACTAACAATCATTACAGGCGATACATGATACGTGAACAAAGATTATGCACACACATGCAAGTATTAAAATTGTGGAACTTGGTTCTTAATATTTAATACCGTGTTTCATTATATAGATAGCCGGATTCAACATGTAAGGTTGAAGGTTCGAACCTTGCCGTGCCAAGTGCGTTTTCATTACTATGTCTTTTATTATTATTTTTCTCATTTTATAGCTGTTATACTTTTTAAATGACTCTAAAAAATCAAGAAGTTCTCGATTAGACTTCGTTTATTTTAATTTTTTTGGATGTTAGGCGATTACTCGGCCAATAGCCAAAATATTTTGATGATTCGTTTTTAGAGAAAAAAGTAATGGTCATGATAGGAAATATGCGTCTCTGTGGTCCAGGGTTCGATTCCCTGAGTCAGGCAACAAAAATAAATTTGTTTTTTTCCAATCTTGTAATAATATAAAAAAATGTTGCTCGGGATTGAATATGTGCCCGGTTGGCAAAAGGCTTGCCGACTATCACATTGTGGGACTTTAGTGTCTTCGTCTAGTCGTGGGTCCCCTGTCTGTGCCTCTACCGGCCTCTTCGGGGATAAAGGCGTGAAGATATTTACTTTTTTTTTTTACTAAGCATAAAGTAACTTTGCAATTGTTTCGAACTCACAGTTGACCTGTTTTTGTTCTATTATGCCTATGGAATTTGAAAAATAAAAGAATAAAAGTTTATTTTAATTATTATTTTATTTATTTTCATTTGTACAGGTTTGTATTTCACAAAACAGGCCAAGTTTACGTTTCAGCTGCTAGGTAGGACAGCAGATAGTCTATTCTACTTAGAGGATTCGTACAAACACTAGACTCCAGTTATAAATCTAAACATTATAAGTTTTTTCACACTCCTAAGAATTACTTCTGGAAGCAAACATTTTTTATAAAATGTACCAAACAAATTTTGAAACCATTGCTGCAGTAAAATTTTCATCTCGCTCAATGACAACTATTATGGGTAGATTTAGTGGTACATAGCATACAAAGTATAATTTTTATCATTTTTGTTACATTGTACCTGTGGGGCAAAAATATTGTTTTTATTTTTATTTACAAAACACACTAAATATCTGGGAAACTGTAGTACTTTCTCCCCGTGTTGGTCCAGGCTCCTTTGTAGAAGAGAACATCTGCCTCCCTGCCATGCTGTTCCTCAAAGCCGAACATAGTCTTACCATTACTAACACCGTGACATCCTACTAAGTGGTAGAGTTTCGCAGTGACTCGTCCGAATTGATACCACTGCCTTACTTATTCCTGCCACCATTACGTCAGTGTTTACCGTTAGCATGTTCTGGTACGGAGGGTAAGGTAACCGGTTAACTTACATTTGCTCAAGGCCTAGCATCCCCAACACAGGTTGGCAGCGCACCATTACCACCTTTGGTGTCTCTAGGCAGTGTTAGTTTCTTACCATCAGAAAATATGTTTGCCTTCCAATATCACAAAGCAAAATTTATAATTGTATTAATTTATAACAAAATAACTGACTTTTTTCTTATTATACTAATTTAACTAATACATATGCTATGTTAAAAAAACAACAAGAGTCTAGAATAGAACCAGGTAAATTTAATCGTCTCATAGCAGGCTTGATTTTCAAGCAATTTCCTTGTGTTAAGTTAGCAAATTTATTCAACTACAATTGTATAAACATTTATTTCTTATATTTCTTTAGGGTTCAGTGTAAAAAATAATTAATCAAAAATGAGTTTTGGTTCAATGAGTACACCATGAGGTACACATTTGGCCGGGATATTTTCCACATTGAATAACCTAATTTACCTACTGTCGTCTTTACTTATAATACAATACTTTGTTGTATCATAAAAAACAGAATGCCGTGGAATTTTTTATTTTAATTTATGAAAAAACCTTTTTTACATTCTTCATTCATTAATCTGCCTTTGATTTATCTATATCACTTAATTAAATTCTATGCAATTGAACCAAGTTTCTGACTTTTGTGGAACACTGAACCTTTTGCATCAGGCAAATTCTCACCATATTGAGTAGTAATAATAATATGTTTGCAAACACTATATAACAATGTTTTAACAAAAAAATAACAACTTTTTCTACTTTTAAAACTTAATAACTTTGTAGTTAGCTTATTAATTGAAGAGAAATAAAATGATGGAAACAAACTTAAAACATTCTATCTAATACTAACTATTATTTACAATTATCTAACACTTATATATCTTCTATTTACAAACATATAAGAAGGTCCACTAGTAAGAAATCAGAATTCTTCTTCTTTTATAAATATGGCTTTCAATACTTTTTCGTAATTTAGCAAATTTCAGGGTATAGGATCACCACATAGTACCTATATATTTTAGTTTAGCTGTCGATATTGAGCTACCTAAAAGTAAAAACACAATTTACATGACCAGCACCAAACTTCACAAAAGACAGTTACCTTACAGTTACACATCTGGATTTTCTAAATTTTGCTATTGCTTAATTTTGTTAGATTTTACATATCGACATAACATTTTCAATTACGATTAGTTGATAGTATTTCAAAATTCAGAATTAGATATTTGATTTGATAGTCATAACAACGTTATCAGCAATGATCTTTTTTTTTACTTATGATATTATTTATTGCAATGGCAATGACATGTTATTACGACCGTCAAACTGTGCTGTCAAGGTAATAGAACCAGTACGTATTATTTGTTGCCAAAGTACAACAACAAAAAGTTACAGCTTGGATGGATTTAAAATATAGAAATAATGTTATAATATTACAAAATACTCCTGTGATATTAAAACCACGAGTACTTATAATCGAATTAATATTTCTCCCTTGTTTGTGTCATTTAAAACATTCAATTTGTTGGAAATTTAAAACTTATTTCTATTCTAATAATTAGTTGATTGTTAGCCAATTATTAGCTTAGTAGAGCAATTAAATCTGTATTCTCTGTAAATATACAAGCATACCATCCTGGGCCTCGGCTTAGCTCGACTAAAAGTTTCTACACTTACACTTTCCTAATGAATGTTTAAATCCACTCCTTTAGTGTGAATTTTAATTCACACGAAAATCGTCTCGTATTTTAGGACCCACATGGTGACTGTTAATTACATATGAACAATTTTATGTATTAGTTTAAGATAATAATGACGCCAACTACACAATGTTATGGGAAAGTCTAACATTTTACATACTGTCAGATTTTACTTTCATATTTATTTACTGTCATATTTTGCTAAAAATGTAACACTTTAGGAATTGGTGTCACTGAGTGCAATTCCAAAACTCATAAAAAATAAGATTTGCACGGCGCTTTTGTACTGCACAAAACGGCAACGTCTCGATTACTTTGAGTTGAGGCGAGGTTTGGCAACATCGCTCGCACACACTCTAGTCGTTTAACTCACACATGTAAATGAATTTGCACTAACACATACGTAAATTTAGCTCATTTTATCAGAATGAAATAATATACTATCAGGTTGTTAAATTGAATTATATTTGATTTTGCGAAAGTAGGAGCACGACTAAGGCCTACTTTAAGTCATAATGAGTTTAAAATCAACATAGGACATTTTGAAAAATATAATAAATTTAGTATGAAAAACGAATCACCTTAAGTTGAAAACTATGAGTGATGCTTTTCCAATTACCGAATTCCGTTTCTTTACTCATGTGGTGATGTACTATTACAATTGTCGATATTTTATTTTACGTTCCCAGAAAAGAATATTTGGACAAGACATGAATGCCATTGAAAATATC
Organism: Calephelis virginiensis; assembly: GCA_002245475.1. Classification (NCBI taxonomy): domain Eukaryota; kingdom Metazoa; phylum Arthropoda; class Insecta; order Lepidoptera; family Riodinidae; genus Calephelis; species Calephelis virginiensis. The sequence goes on along the minus strand of NJDC01002911.1, from coordinate 69,817 downwards.
AATCACAGTCTTGCGTAATAAGAATTCTTTTAAGTGCTCACTTTCTTTTCTTTCTTTAAGTTTTGGCCTTGACGTTAGTATTTAGCCATTAGTCAAATAGAAATTTGCATCAAATTTTATATCAATTTCAATTAATTTCAATTAGTCATCAGTCGTAAGTTGTCAGTAAGTCATGTCAGGCTCTTGGGTAAATCAGTGGCCTTTTTACACAAGCTCATTTAACGAGATTTGGCGGCAACGAGTAAATAAACGATACGCTAATTTCTTTATGATTATTTCATTTGTGCACTTTTACTGAACAAAATTATACAAAATACCACCAAAATTGACTAAATTCACTCAATATCAACACGAAATTCAATAATTATTAAAAAACTTCGACCATCTTTTCTCTCGATGGCGCTAAAACTCAGTGCTCACTTTAAAGTAAAGAAAGTGGTTGGAATATAATCTAATATTTTTTTGCAATGATAATGAATCTTGTAATAAATATAAAGAGTTAACTTATATAAAGAGTAAACATATTTGCACACTACAATGTAAAAAAATGCTCGCGAAAGTAAATAAATGTATTTTTTTATAGAAGAGTTGCGTTACCGACCTTTAAGGAATAAGTAAAAATAAAAATAAATAAAGAAAAACTTTATTCCGTTTCATTACATTTACCTATTTATAAGCCAATTGAGTAGCACTGAGTAAGTAAGTAAGTAAGTTGATACTTGCAATTTCATTCGGTAGGTAAATAATAATTCTTATCTATTTACTTATATTTAACTAATAATAACAATCATCACTAATAGATCATGTATTGATATCGATTCTCATTGGTGTTATTCATTCAGAATTTTGTAATGTCACTTTTCTCATAGCAAATTATTGTAACAGAAATAATACTTTTACATTTTTCGTCATCTGTTGACGCATTTGACCAAAGTACCTACATAGATACTACGTAATAAGAGGCGGGACTTCCATAGCAAACCCGAATTTGTATAAAGTTTACTTAAAAAAGTATAACCCGTACAATATGAAAGTAAGTCTAAAGGCATTCAGATATAAGGCAACTAGTGTCATATGATTTGAGCGAATAAAAAACATAGCAAACTTATTATTATTTTTTTAATAAGAAAGTTGCAATAAACTGCAGTTGACTATCTATCACTGGCAACACTAAACAAATCTGACTTCTAAATTGTCATGGTGCCTGATTGATTTGAGTGCTATGGTGCCTGGTTAAATTTGTTTATAATTTTCAGTCTAAAACACAAAGATGAACAGATTATTTTTGTATAATTGTCGTTGTTTAAAGCAGTCGAGTGAGTACCTTACCAACCATTTTTTCCCTTTGGGTAACAAAGTTGAGTTATATCCATAACCTTTTGTATAACTTTTGATTATTATGACTTCATCACAGTATAAATATTGTATTGTAATATTTTGTTAAGTTTGCAATTCATTTAAATGAATTAAATTTTATTTCTAGTTTATCACTTGTGGTTGTGCCGTCACAAATATTCGTACTGCACCAAAAATAAGGCTCCGGGTATCGGTTTGAGCAAATGGAATAACTGATATTAATAGAGTTAACTTAGTTAAATATACAAATTTTAATGTCATTAATAAAAAGTTATTTAAAATTTTTAATAATTTTAATGATGCAATATTAAGGAATTATATCTAACCTTTTTCAGCATTACTGTACGAGGCTCGGAATTTTCATAATATTCCATATATTACACTCTCAAGGTCATTATCTTATTACAAAACACAACCTGTTGGATCTCAGTATGATATTACACAAAACCCATGTAACAAAAGAGTGTTGTACCCAATATATACAAGACCAATTTGTACAAGTAAGATTTTATTTGATAAAGAACCTTTGAAACCATCATCGAAAGTAGAAGCCACTGTTGAAACCATTAAAAAAGGTATTGAAGAGAAAGAGAAGCTACCCAAAAAGGTTGAACAAAAGAAAAGCCTAAAACAAAGGATATGGGAAGAATTAGTTCATTACTACCACGGGTTTAGGTTATTGTTTATTGAAATAAGGATTTCCACAGGACTGTGCTTTAAAATTTTAAGGGGTCAGTCTTTAACACGAAGAGAACATAGACTCTTAGTCACAACAATCGGAGATTTGTTTAGAATGGTACCATTTATTGTTATTCTTTTAGTTCCATTCTTAGAATTTGCTCTACCAGTCTTAATTAAATTTTTCCCCAATATGTTGCCTTCAACATTTGAGAGCACAAGCCAAAGAGACGCTAAATTAAAACAGCATTTGAAAGTCAAATTGGAAATGGCTAAGTTCTTTCAAGAGACCCTAGACCAAATGGCGCCACAAGCTAGGAACAGGCATTCTGACCTAGCAAGAGAGTTTTCAAGCTTTTTCAATAAAATTCGTACATCTGGTGATGTTGCAACAAGTGAAGAAATTATGAAATTCTCCAAATTGTTTGAAGATGAAATCACATTGGATTCACTACAAAGACCGCATTTAGTTGCATTATGTAAAGTATTAAATGTGTCTACACTAGGTACAGGTGCTATGTTGAGGTTTAATTTGAAAATGAAGTTAAGGTCTTTAGCAGCAGATGACAAAATGATTGCTAAAGAAGGAGTGGATAGTTTAAATTTTAATGAATTACAACAGGCATGTAGAGCTAGAGGAATGAGGGCATATGGGGTGTCTGAAGAGAGGTTACGAAAGGAATTACGAAACTGGTTAGACTTGTCATTGAATGAGCGAGTACCACCTTCTTTGTTATTACTATCAAGAGCGTTAATGGTCCCAGAGCATGTACCCACAACATACAAATTGAAGGCAACTATTTCTGCTCTGCCAGAACAGGTTGTCACGCAAACTAAAGCTGCCATTGGTGAGAAGGAAGGCAAAGTGGATTTCAAGGTAAACTATTTTTTTTTAAACCTTTTTATATATGACAATAAGCCTTTAGTTTTTTTATTATGCTTTAAAATATATCAACACCTGCTGGACCATTTTTTTAGCCACATGCATAAATATTAGTTTAGAACGGATAATTAAAATATTTTTTTTAGTTGAAAATTACTTCACCCAGAAGTAGGTCAACTCCATCTGTTTCGTACCATGCAAGACCACAGATTACCCGTAATACACTAAATCCAATTTCAACTATATCAATAGTGCTTTTAAATACACACAAACATACTATTATCTTTAAGTCCCTTGCGTTGTAGGCAGAGCCAAATGTCAAAATATATGGAAATCAATCCTATTATAAAAGCACTATCTATCTACAACACAACTTAATTGCTGATCTGATTTTGATAGGAATTGAATTGATATAGAGTCAAAAGCATTAGCTACTTTTAGATCACTGTAGTAGTAGTATCAGCACAAGAGAAAAAAAAAACTAAAATGAGAGTAAAGCTGTGAACAATAGCTAGCTTTATATTTAATGTATACATAAGATGTTAGATGTAACAAATGTGTGTCTGACATGTGGCCAGGGTTTTAGGACTAATATTTATTTATTTGTGAATAATTCAATACAAACATCACTTGCATTATTAATTACTCAAAACAATGATAACTAAACTAAACAGACAGAGCTAAACAGATGAAACTGTTTAGTTATAATTTTTTTAACAGTACACAAATCAAGTATATTGTTAAAAAAGTTTAAAATTCAATTAAGAATGTCCTTTCGGTGGATGCAAATATGTCCGACTTAGATTCTTAAATAATAAATATGTTGAAAAGAACAAGAGTGTGAGGTAACAGGGACTGATATCTAGCTACGGTCTTACACAATAAAGTTGAAGACATTTTCTGTTTTCCATATGATAAAAAGTCAATACAAAATTCTTATGAGGGTTAAAATTCACTTTTATAATTTACAAATCTAAAGGCTATACACTCACAATGGAACAGGTCAGTGTTCCCAGTAGTCTTGTTAGTAATAATCTATTTAGGGAAGCAGATTGTATATTCTATAAAGAAATCTAGACTAAAGTGAGGAAAACAATACTGAAACATTTAAAATATGACAATCATGAATACTGAAAATAAATTTTATAAACAGATCTTAAAATACAGATTGAAGACATCTATGTTTAATAAACAAATTCCTTGTCTTTTATTTTGTGGACCATCCCTATTAATATTATAAATGAGAATGCAACTTTGTTTGTTACACTATCAAGTGAAAACTAGTTAACAAATCATCATGAAACTTTGTACACATGTTTTTGGAGGTGTTAAAGTAACTTCAGCTACTTTTTATATAACTTATTATTATCGAATCCAGGGGTGAAAGTTAGTTTAGTATTTATATATACTCAAGCCTACTTGATAATAATTAACTTGATTGTTAAATGTGTGCAAACAAAAAAGTATTGCATAAGTACATCTTAATAATAATAAATCTTTGTTGTTTTCTCCCAAGCTAGAAACTTACACAAAAAAAAGAATTAAACATAATGCAATTTAATTAATAGTATTGTACAGAGAGATAGGAGAATGTAAATGTAATGTAAAATGAGAGAAATAATTTCAATATGCATTTACCTTGGTACATGGGTATGTGGGTATGCACCAACCCAATATTTGTTTTTATTATTAGTTCTGATTGTTCATCAGATTTTTAGTTTCATCATATTTTAGAGAAAGTAGCCATAATAGGATTACCTTTTTGCAATGTATTAAAATCATAGGATAGGTACAATAAAGTTAGTTTGCTATGTTATATGTCTTACAACTGAATAATTAGAAGAATTTTCGAGCCCAGGATGTACGACATTTTACCACAGAGCAAAACATATGATGAATGAAAGGATCGACGAGTGTTTAATATATGTTATACTGCAAGGTGGAATGTTTTTTTAAAGAAAATGATTGTATAATTGTATAGCAAATAAGTACTGTATAACTTTAACATTACCTTAAGAATTAATCTTTGCGCCCTTTTCCTCTATCACACAGTAATCCGTCTGCTTGTTTGCCTTCCAATATCTTAAAAATAAATAAATAATTTACACACCATGTGTAGTTTGATCCAACTTGAAAGATAGGATAGCTTACATCTCAATTTATCGCGGGCGAAGCCGTGGGTTACAGCTTGTATTATAATTAACTATTCTTTCTTGGTTTATAGACTAAAGCAGAAGCAATCAAATTAGAGGAACAGAAAATTAAAGAAGAGAAACAAGAATTACAAGAAGCGGAGAGAGAAAAAGAGTTATTGGAAGCTAAGAAGAAAGAAAAAGAAGAGCTTAAAGATAAAGCTCCTATTATTGACCAAGAAAGTACTCCTATTATAGTAGATCCAGCTCCAATATTAGCAGTTGATACTCCAAAACCAAAAGAAAAGACTGAAGAAGGTCTCTCTGGCAAAGATATAGAAGTTATTGAAGATGCTTTAGAAAAATTAGGTAATTTATTTCTTTTTTCAATTTCTTCTACTAATGTCTTTTGTTGTAACATTTTTTTTTCATTTGATGGAAGGCCACAACAAGCAGACAGATTTCCTAATATTAATAAATAATTGTGACTATAAGAATTAATGGTGTGTTGCCAATATAAGGCTAGTTAAGCCTCTTGTAAGTTTATGGGCAACCTGCATTTTGTTGTGTGCATGTGTCTCGTCTTCACAGAGTAAGCCATTCTGTCATGGGCCAAAGTATACGGTTTTACAATAAACTTCCCAATTATATGAAATTAATAAATTTAAAAAATATGTTCAATGGAAATTAAATGAAAAGGGTTGAAATAATGCTAGTGATTAATTGCTCTTCATGCCAATCTCTTATGAATATAATGTATCATCACATTAGTTATTGTATACATATTTTAAAATAAGGAAAAAAAGACAAGCCTTCTGAGTATGGGATCTTCTCAGTGTTTGGCCGCGTTCCGATCTGGTGGTAGATTTTTTTAGTATTATACATATAGATGTGTCACAAGCACCTCTTGTAGGTTAACGTGAAATAAATACATTTTGATTTGTTATCTGAATCCTAGCATTTTAAAATTTAATAGCAGAATCTTGTCAATGCTATTTAGTCGGGAGTTGAACCAGAGCTTCGCGGTTATTCGAACCTGACGTCTCGGACCAAGGGGGTGATGAAAATATTCCAAAATTATTTAAAAAAATGTTGAATAGTATAAGTAATTTTTAAAAACTCGTATACAATGGAATACCACCAAGTGTAAACTATATTCAGTTCAATTTCCACATCCCATAACAATAGTGAATCTAACCTTATCTATCAGATAACTGTAAGATTATTTTCGTATATTGAACCGTTTTATCACTGTACATTCAATTCACGGGTGTTATTTTGATTTTAATATAAGCATATAATATGTTATGCATAAATGAATACTAAGGGGCTGTGAACTAGTACATAATAGTCATAGTGAATGTCATTTCTAGAATAGGAATGAATCATAATGTGCTACTTAAAAAAAGTCGCCTCTGTGGTCTAGCGGTCCGGCGTCGGACTTGACCTCTTAGGGTTCGTTCCTAGGTCGGGCAATAAAAAAATATTTAACGTTGCCCAGGATTGGATATGTGCCCGGTTTGCGAAAGGCTTGCCTCCTATCGCTTTTTGGGACTTAGTGTCTTCGGCTAGTCGTGGGTGCACTGGTTGTGCGTCTGCCTACCTCTTTGGGGATATGGGTGTAAAGATACTTGCTTACTTATTAAAATATTTGTACACCACAATGTGGTAGAATATATTGGAATGCTTAAATAATTTTGTAATAAATTTTTAACATAAATATTCCTCAAATAAATATATTTCATTTCATAAGAACCAGTTCTTTAGATGTTCACGTCAGATTTCAAACCAAAAATCCGCATCCAAATCGGTCCATCCCTTGAAAAGTTATGATGCCACATACAGAAAGACACGTCAAACTTAAAACGACCCTCTTTTTCCGTTGGGTGTTAAAAGCATAAGTACTCGTTTAAATGTGATGATTATTTTTTTTATGGGGCTACGCCCCCTTTTTAAAGTTATTTGGATCTCCCGCGGAAAATCGTTTAGATGTCTGAACATAATCCTAAAATCAAAAAAAAATCAATGACCCCCCACTAATTCTCTATGTATCTAATGTAGGGCCGATCTCGATCTTGTCAGATTTCAAACAAAAAGCCGCATCGGAATCAGTCCATCTATTCAACGATGCCACAGACACACAAATACACACATACTCGTCAAACTTATAACAACCTTCTTTTTACTTCGGGGTTAAAAATCTTCTTCCTTTCTTTCCACGTTGCAACAGCTTCCTTTCATAAGTTCGTTGTTGCAACGTGAATAGTAATAGAAAGTGATAGGCCAGGCCTGAGGAGATAGGGATTTGGCTGCGCGACCGAATAGCAAAAACTGTGATAGCAAAAACTGTAAGAAAATACCGTCGAATTAAACCGTTAAATGAGACGTGCGCAGGCGCGACAGTTGCTGCGCAACCGAACTGAAAAAATGTGATAGTAAAAACCGTAAGAAAAAACCGTGGAATAATTTTCTCTTTCTCCCTCACTCCACCCCGCCAATGCATAGTATATACTCATGAATTG
>NJDC01002911.1:24594-61564 GCA_002245475.1 Calephelis virginiensis | reverse complement strand
TACTAATGTTTAATGTACGCAGTCGGGTTTTTTTGCAGTTATACTGTCTAACGTGAATTTTTTTCTTTAAATTTTATAGAAATTTAACCCAAACACAGGGCAAGTGCTAAAAAAAAGCGCTCGTCTGTAAAGTCGGTTTACAGACGATAGTTGAACGTGACAACGTCATAAGAACGTTCAAGCTTTAAATGGAACGGAATTGGTGCGTGCAGCCGGCTCTATCGAATTATAACACGTTGTCACGTCAATAAAAATATCTTGAGAGAAACGAAAGTTGTGGATATGGATAAAATAAAGAAATTATATATATATAATGTGAATTACATCTGTAACGATGAACTCATTTAGTAGGTACTCAGAACTGTGTATCTATAGGACATAACTACCCGCGTTAACGGTGAAGAAAGAAATTAAAAATTTCGCCACGGGTACTTGAATCCTCAGTAGCTCAAATGGTTAGAACATTCTTCGGCCTGAGACAAATGGTTACAGGTTCAAATCCTGTCTGGGGCGACATTTTTCTTTCTTTAAAATTTATAGATATTTAAAAATACAATACCACGTATAATCATCATAATCATTGAAATTTTAGTTGATCCATTCTTAAAAATATTCTGGTGAAAACAATACCAGGGTCGAATATTCCTTAAAGTCTACTTGAGATTATGGACATCATGTATTCGGTTTGTATGCTGTAGAAGTTTGCCAGAATCAGACTTCTCTAGAACGGATTTTAGTTGACAACCATCCACAAATTCTGTGTGCATGCAGTCTAAACATAAGTAGCAATTTGTGTTACACAATATTGCACAAGGTAGAAGACTCGAGGAGTAAAAAAAATGAATAAGAGGTACAAAAAATTTAATAGGAAGAAAGAAGACAAGAAAATAAATAATAATCAAAAATATATACAAAACGAAATACTTAATAAATTTATATTACGTGAATGACAAATATAAAACACGTGGGAATCGCGGCTGACAATAATATGATTAGTTCTAGAAACGTGGCATACAAAACGATCGCAGGCAAAACGAACGTTCGTTTCGTTTCCAAAACGAATTCGTCTCTCAAATCTTAGTTTCGGGTACGTTATTCTACGATTTTTTAACAATTTCATTCATTCGCTAACGTTTCATGACGTACTATCGTCTATCGCCGACGTCACGTTTGTTTGGCATGAACATTCTATGTTTTTTGAGTTTGACATTTCAATGCGGGCCAAAACGAAATGTTCGTGTAAAGACGACGGTGTTCATTCTAACCCCGCAGCGGGGCTAGAATGTACACTTTCGTCTCGGCGCGATCGCGTCGTTTCGCTTGGACGATGCGTCTCCTTTCAAAACGTCAACGTTTCATAAAAAGCTAGAATAATCAAGACTTCAAGCGATGTCGTGCAGACGTTGAACAATAATCGACATTGAATGGAAAAATTGAAGATTGTCTCTATGGAAACGACGTATGAGATGGCGCTGTAGTATAACATTTTGATCACATGGTTTTGTATGTAATAGGTAAAACAACCTGAGGTATAACAAAAAACCTATAGATACTATAGGTAATTGTTAAGTGATTGGCACCCACAAATAACTAAAGTGTCGTTATTTATATTCGCATTAATAATAGATGATCCATTCTACAGTTAATTATACCCTTTTATCGTGGCAAGTGGCAACAAGCGTAATAAAATTATTTAAAATATGTTTAATCTGAAGTATGCCCCGCTAATCTGTAAAACGACTGAACCAATTTAAATAGAGAAGATTGAAGGGATATAGGCTATTTTTTATAACAAGATTCACCTATGAGAAATAACACCAAAACTTTTTTTATTTTATTAAATCAGATGTTACTTTGCGGAAATTCATTTTAACAGATGTAAAATAAGCCTTTATTTTGCTAATTCCGCGTTACCAGTATTACTGTTGTGGTAAATAGTCCTCCAAATGACACAGAATGTGACAAGCCTAACTAACGTCCCCACCGCTCACCACCGCGACCTGAACACGAATAATGGAAGAGCTCGGAAAACAATAATATAAATTGTCACGTTCTTCGCATGTGACAACGCTACCTAAAGTTCCCACCTCCCACCTCCGCGACCAGGGGGCTGATTATGTATCCCAGTTGCCGACTCAAAATGGAAAAGTGTAGTAGTAGCAAATAGAAAACACGTCATTTGACAGCTATTTGACGTACACTTTTCCATTTTGATTTGGCCACTGAGATACATAATCAGCCCCCAGATCACGAATAGAGTCCGAACTCGAGAAACAACTAACGTCTAGTTAGCCTTGTCACATTCTGTGTCATTTTAGGACTATTTGGCACGACAGTTACACTGCTTACGTGGAATGAGCAAAATAAAGACTTATTTTACATCTTACACTATAACTTACAAGCGAATGAAGTCGCGGACACAACTAGTCTCATTAAACATTCAAATTGTTTATTGTTTTACGGTCTTATAAAATTATGTTTAGCCGGCTGCACTATAATAATGTTTCCATGGTCAAACAACGCGATACTATGAGTCATGCCTATTTTGAATATGAAAATTATCGCCCGTAAACTTATCCTTGACTTTGTTCTAAGTCTTACATCGAACAAGGTCAATAATGAAAAGGTGGTCGGATGGAACTGACTTACATTTTAACCTGTGCTCGCTTTTTACAAGCAGCCTGGTAGAAAGGCGGATGGTCTATTCTTCTCTGAACAAACACGGGAAACTTTTTACATCAACAATTTTTCTCTATGATCTCACTATTGCGAATGCAATTGGCGAGAGTAGCACCTCAGATTTTCCCTAACGCTCTCATTTTGATCGTATTTATTCTTCTCTCACGCTTGATCTGAGATATCCAACGCTCGCTTCCATAAAGTACAGAGGGGATAAGGACACAATTTAAGCAAAGCTACTTTGAAGTGAAGTTTGACTTCAACTTTACTTCAAAGTATCTTGCCCAGTGCTGCATTCGCGTATCCTCTAAATCACTATGAAGATATACAGTTTTATTAATTTAGAAATAACTAGCCGTTACCCGCGGCTTCCCTTGCAATAAATTGAGATCTAAGTTATCCTATCTTTTAGGTTAGTTTCAAGCACACGGTGTGTAAGTCTCATTAAAATAGGTTAAATAGTTTAGGAGTCCATCGCGGACAAACACCGTGACACGTAAGCTATACATATTAAGATCACAATGGCTATATTAATTTGATATAGCGTAAACCAATCTCATTGCCAATAATCTATAATCTACTAATATATAAAGTGTCTTCGGCTTAGTGTCTTCGGCTAGTCGTGGGTGCCTTGGTTGTACCTCTGCCTATTTCTTCGGGGATATGGGCGTGAAGATATATAAAGAGGAAAGATTTTTTTGTATTGAATAGGAACTACTTGGCCTATTTGAAAAAAAAATACCGTTAGAAGCCGACATTTATCCCTCATGAACATGATGTTACCTTATGCGACTTTTGTCTACCGGTGCAAAGTCGTGACGGGTTGCTAGTGAAAGATATTATGTAGCGTAAATCTATCTTCAATGATTTTTAACATTTTTATTAAGTATTACAATTTGAAGTCTGTCTTTAAAATTTCATAAATCTATATTGTTTTAACATCACCTTTGCTATTACCAATTTTTTAATCCGTAATTTTAAAATATTAGCAAAAGTGTACTTAATTTCAGAAACAATTTTTGTGAAGAGTAATAAATAAATAAAATTATTAAGTTATTATTATTAAGTACCAATGGTGGTTATGTCATGCACATCATCCATCCGCTATGTAACTGGGGTATAATAAAACGATATTGTATTGTTACTTTAAAAAAATTACAGATTATACCGTGCTGTTAACAATATGATAAGTAAGTTGGACGCGGCGCTTGTCGAGCTAGAGAGTAAGGAGAAGGCGCTAAAAACAACGTTAGAACAGACGAAAACCGAACCAGAGAAGGCCAAGGAGCAGCTCATACAGATCGATGAACTCATGCATTCCATTAAGAGTCTACAGAAGGTCCCTGATGAAGCCAAGTTGAAGCTAATACAGGATGTTCTTGGGAGGTTGGATGATGATTTCGACGGGCAGTTGAAAATAGATGATGTTTTGAAGGTAAGTTTTTCCATGTTTGTTTCCCTCTTGGTTTCGTACCGTACTCCCTTGTAAAATATAGGCCAACTACCAACCTGCCTGCCACAGGGTTGTATGTCTGTTTTTTTTTCTTTTTAAGAAAACTGCGTTGGTTATTGCAGTCTTAACAACTGAACCGATTTTGATAAAAATTTTTTAGCTGTCTATAATGACGAAATTGTACCTTTAAAGATATTGCAGTCTTAACAACTGAACCGATTTTGATAAAAATTTTTTTAGCTGTCTATAATGACGAAATTGTACTTTAAAGATAGTATAGTTTTTTTTTTTTTTTATTTAAAAAAGATTACTACACAAATAACAGCAGAGACTTAATTTAAACAGATGAGTATTAACTATTTTTATTTTCTTTCCTAAACAGTTATGATAAAATGAAAATTAGAAAATCTTTTTTCACATAAGTACACCTTACATGGGGCACTTGTGACGAGTTTATAATACTAAAATCTACCACCGAATCGGAACGCTGCCACACACTAAGAGGATCCGACGAAAGAAACTCAGCAAACTTCTCGTGTTTCCTCATTTTAAAATATGTATAAATTAATTAAAGTATTAAATACATTAAATAATATTTAAAAGAGATTGGCATGAGGAGGCATTAATGCCAAGTACTCATGTCAGCTAAATATTTAGTAATGGTGTCATAAACTTTTTCACATGATTATGAATTGACACATTTTTTTAAAAAGAAGCTCTTTCATGCCCATAAAGATAGCGAATGAAAAAAGATAAGACTGATCAAGTACACGGCTCTCATGATGGTAAGGATATCACATTGTTCTTGGCATTTGGGCATCCGGTATGTGTTGATGAGGACCTGGAGATATTAAGTTTCGGATTTGCGGTGGCAGTTTAGTATATCGTTAGGCTTTTGTATGCAAATACCCTAAGAGTCAAAGTGGTCTATAGACACTAAAGACGTTGTAGGTGTGTCCCTGTCCTGTGGTGGAAAAATACATACATCCATATCTTCATGCCAAGTCCCTTACAAGGTAGACAGAGAGTATCGAATGCCAAATCTCACGACCCTTGCACTTCGCCTCGTTGGTCGACTAGCGTACACGCCTAACTACACCGACTAACCTTGAGGCTCGGGTTCGATTTCCGACGGGGGCAGGCATTTGTGTGATGAACATTTAGATGTCTGCATTTCCGGGTCTGGGTGTTTATTAAATTTATTCTATGTATTAGTATCGTTGACTAACACCCATAACACAAGCATATAATTTGCTTACGTCGGGGTTAGATTCAATTTATGTAACTTGTCCAGAGATATTTATTATTATTACCTTTCTGGCCTTTCATATCTACACGCCAAGTGACCAAGTCCCTTACAGGGACTTACCTCACGATCCTGGCAGACCTGTTTGTCTACCTCCATATTCATTACCCTTTTCATACAAGCACGCTGATTTCGGAGACTCCTGACACCATCCTCGGACAACACCCGAGTGATTTGATTGTGGAATGACAACTTAAAGTCTCCCCGGGTATCTACAGTCATCAATTTGGCATTGTATATCTGCTTTGTCAATCTTTCATCTGGCGTTTTTTCCACATGACTGAACCAGCACTTTCTTTCAATCCCACTCTTACTCAAATCTCACTGTTACGAATGCGGAAAAATATTTTAAATAAAAATTCCTTTAATTTCAGATGCTAGAGATAATAGGCAATGAAAACGTGAACCTGTCTGAGAAGCAAATGGCTGAACTGATTGAACTTTTAGATAAGGAGGAGATTCTAGAAGTCGAGAGTAAGATACAGAAAGCGCTTAATAAAGCGGCGAGTGCTGCCAAGGAACAGGACAAGCCCAGTGAAAATGATGGAAAGGTAATTTACAAGTGTATGAAAGTTTTTAGCTGTCTATAATGACGAAATTGTACCTTAAATGTAATTAAAGGCATGAATGACATTATTATACTTATGTATTAAGCTTATTATAATATATTTTTTAATTGTATCATAAATTTCAAATAAGCCAAAAGTATATTGGCACAAAGAGAAAATGTTATAGATTGCAAACACTTTTTATTTAATATATCGACATGAATATAGTCGCCTCTGTGGTCTAGCGGTCCGACGTCGGACTTGACTTCTTAAGGTCTCGGGTTCGATCCCCGGGACGGGTAATAATGTAGTATTCAGATGTCTGCATGTACTTGGTGTATTAAATATATTCTGGTATCTATTTAAGTATTCCTTATATTATATATTAGAATCGTTAACTAACACGTAGCACAAGCATATAATTTGCTTATTTTGGGGTTAGATTCAATTTGTGTATTATGTACAGACATGTTTATTTATTTTTATTCATTTATTTATATTGTACATAAAAAAGTTACCTTAATATAACATTTATTATTTTCGAATTGGTATAAAACTGAATATTAAAGCGTTTGAAAAATTAAGATAAAAACAATTGACACGGGGCCGGCAATGCAAAATTTCTCCGGGGCAGCCAGTGTACAATTAAGTTATAATGTTTATGTTTTAGCATTACCCTGTATCCATGAAATAAAGTGCTTTATTTGCTTGAAATTTAATTTAAAGAATTTTTAATAGATTTGGTTATTATCATTTAAATTATTTAATGCTTTATGTATTTCCTGGAAAAATGATAATTTTTATCCATCTGTGATTTCAGGGTTTATTCGACTTAATACGAGAAGCACAAAAGAGGAGAGAGATGAAAAAAGCGGTGGAGAAGTACGGCGAACAGCGCAACATGCCGAAAAGTGAAGAAATGGTCACAAAAGGCGAAGATACCAGTAAAAAACGACCAGAAAACCTCTGAGTCTGAGTTATAGATGGTGTAAATAATAAGCTCGGCTCCCATGGTTTACGTTTTCCTGCTTGTTTGCGCTGACAAATACGCGAGGATGTCGTTTAGGATTAGGGATGCAAACATGATGGCATCGATATATCGATGTTTTTAAAATATAAACTATCGACGTCGGTACAATATGGTTCTAAATCAATTCAAATATTTATTGTGTTAATAGGGTAACATTGGTTATTTATGTATTCAATTATATTTCGGCATTTTTTTTTTGTAGGGCAAATAACCTAAGAGAACTGGTATCAAGTACAGATAATTCCCAGAACTTAAATATATTTGTATTATGTCAAAACTAACTTGAACAACCTATATCCTTTAATTTACTAGAAAAACATACAATTTAAATGTTAAATAAAAACCTAGAAAATATAAAATATTTTACTTTGTAAGTAACTTTGTAATCTTAATTGTTTTTAACTTAATTGATTACTAGCAATTACAATTGCTTTGTGATTATAATTAGTTACTTTGCGAGCTATCGTTCTATTATTTTAAAGTTTATCAGTAACAATAACAATTTCGGTGTTTCAGATGTCTCATAAAATAACAGAATTTTCCCTTTTCACCCTATCCCCCATTATAAGAAAGTGTTAAATTAAAATTTGGTGTTATAATGATTGCATCGCTGAATTTCAAAAAAACATCGATGATGTTGACATTAAAGTATTTCATTAGACATCGATGTTTTATAAACGTCAGTTTAGTTTGCATCCCTCTTAGAATGCGGTTCTAGGTATAAATTTGAAAATTAAATTAAAATGTACATAGCGAGTTAAACTTTCGTGCGTATAGACCCTAATAACACACGCACTCCTATGAATAATGAATATATAACAATTTATGTATGTTACCTTACAGACAATAAGCTATTTTATATGTTTAGTAATCACTGATATTGTAAAATATAGTATTGAGATTCCACACTATAAGATATAGTGTATAAAGACCATATTAAAATAATATATTGTTCGCGTCGACAGAGTTTTTTTATTGATTTTTTTTATTACAGTTGAAAAATAGATAATTACAATCTGTAATTTGTAAAAAGCTTTTGTCAAGCTCGAAATTCTTACGTTTTGAAATCCAAGAAAACGACGTATAGTTCAATTGTACGTCTTAAATTTCTTTAGCATGAACTTTGGACACAATAATTTGGACGCAGTAAGAACATAAAACACGGCTTTGATTTCAATAGTGATATCTTAATAGACCAAAAATAAGTGTTTTCTTCAAATCCACTGGTATTATCTATTAAGATGCAGACTTATTGGCTGTGGGACCACCTAAGAAGTACACTCTTTCAATTCTTTCACACTTCTTCTTAACAAAAGAATTTCTAAAATCAGTACAGAATTAATAAGGGACACATCAATTAACATACATAAAATCGATCTAAATATAGGAACCGAATATGTAACCTCGTTCCTTATTCGAACTTATTTACAATTGAAATGAAATCAGACTCGCAACGGCTTTCTTGATAGTTAAAAATACACGTTGTTAAAGGTGCACAACGCACCATTGACTGGCAACCGGCCTTTTGTAAGAAAATAAAACATTTGTCAACAGCTAGGCCCATTCCAATATAAAAGAAAAAGCCAACAATCAAAATCATAAAATCTAACAAAATATCAAAAAAGGGAAAGCAAACAGAATAATGTAATTTTTAATACATAATGCAGTGTTTCGTTGCTAATAGAAAAACAAAGTATTTTGCTTTGATAAAGCTCTACATAAAACACATATCTACGAGGCAACGGCATGATTAATTTATTCATATAGCCTCAAGATTCTTGATCAAAGTTAAAAATATATCTCTATATATGTGTTTGACTACACGAAATGTGTCACGTGTTGATAAAATGAATGTAAATTGCTATTAAATGGATTTGAATATATACATAAAATATCAGTATTAATGAAACAATAATAAAAGTTTCATTGCAATCAAAAATGTCCATAAATCGTAATTAATATAAAAATATGAATATACCAATGATTGTCACTGCTCTAATGCTATGTAACTTGAAATATCGTTCGTTTTATGTTCTAGCCACACTATTTATAACTAATGAAAAACCTGCTATAACAAATTAAAAGTTAAGAAAAGCGTTTATTATGTATTATTGTTGTAATGGTCCTTATACAACTAGGGTAATATAGTAATTCCATGTAGTACAACTGTAACATTGTGTACCTAATTATTTTCTTCGTATGTAGTGATGTAATGAATTGTTATATTTTTGGTTTATTTGTTCACCTGCATAAATTCGGTATGACAAGGGCACTATCATATTTATTTATTTTAAAAAATAATTACACAATATTAAAAGTTATGTAATAACGTTGTTTGAACTTTTGTGGGCAACAAAAAGCTCGTTACAAATACAGTTCGTTTCCAGATTACGGCAGGCGTTTCTGTCATAAAAATATATGTCTGTATTTCCGGATTTGAATGTTCATACAATATTTATTTCAGTATCAGTATGTTGTAATTTTTTTTTTATGTATAATTGTATCACGAGCGATAATTTGTTTAGTTTGAGATTAGATCAATTCGTTCTAATTGTCCAGATATATTTATTTGTTATTCAAAACGAAATTTAAATTAACTTAAATAGAAATGTTTTTTTTAGGAACTTTCGTTATTATTATCAAAATGGTCATACGAATTATACAAGGGCTATTAGCCATAACCCATTTTTCTATTTGATTCGGATTGTTAAGTTCCACAAACTATTCGTCTTGATGGTTATTCATCGTTTTGTACTTACTGTTACTATTTATCGATATTATAAAATAATCGTTACATCACTATTTCTGTTATAGTATATTTTATTTATAGTTCGGTTTTGTTTAGATATTTATTATTTTTTGTTATGTTTATGCATTTCTGTGATCACTATCTTGGGCTGTTCGTCTTTACATTATTCTCACTTACATTTTATGTTTTTATGATTTTTCTTAATCTTTTCTTCTATTCAGTACCAACGGAAAATTAATGAAATCAATTCATAATTAAACGATTTTACTAAAAAAGCGAAATTAAACTGATTAATTTGTATTATTGTTAAGTTGTTTTATAAAAGAATTTCTCAAAACGGTTACTTAAAATATGTAAGACATTAATAATTTGGCGTCGGTTCAAAAAACCTTTAAAAATCATCCATCAAACTTGCTTTCTTAATACACGCCAAAAAGCGTATGCGTGGTTGTTTCTGAAATTCCTTTGCTTTATGCATTAATAACTTTTAAATATTGTGTAACCCGCAATTGTGTAAAAATTTTAATACATATTTGTAAAGTTACAGTGGTTGTAGACAGAATCTATCTTACTACAAAAAAGGTTAAACACTCGTTAAACACATGTTTTTTTTTTTTACTAAACTGTCTAAAATTGGATTCTCAACAAATAACTGTCACTTAAATTTTGGACTGTGTTTATTTAAACAGGTGTCTAATTTTAATTGGTGGTAATGGTAAACGGGTGGTAATGCAGTAAAAGTCTAAGTTGCTTTAAGCGATACGACCGTCATTTGTGCATTTTTCATATATTTTATTTATTTATTGTGTATGTTATAATGATTCCTGATCTAATAGTGCATAAACGTGCGCCTATTACATTGGAAATAATAACAAGTAAGATTTACTCACAATTTTGCCAAACTTTCTTGTATTATTTATTATTATTGACCGCCTCGTTGGTTAAAAAATTAGCGTACAAGCCTAACTCCACTTTCCAACCGCGGGACTCGGGTTCGAGGTCCGACGGGGGCAGGCGTTTGTGTGATGAACATTTTGATGTCTGCATTTTCGGGTCTGGATGTTGGATGGAAATTATTAGAATCATTTACTGTACCCATAACACAAGCACATAATTTGCTTAATTTGTGTTTACATTAATTTGTGTTACTTGTCCAGGGACATTTGTTTATTTATTCCAGGTATATTTAATTTTATTGTATTATAGAATGTTGTGTCTCTTTTACCAATTACATTTAAAATATCTATTTTTTTTTTATTACAATAATCAAATTATACACAAAGGAGGTCTTATCGTACAAACGATTAATTTTTCTCACACCTTTCTTGTTTAGAGGCAAAAAGTCACAACAAAAGAGACATTTCGGTAAATTTGCTTGAAATTTCAAAATTAAATATTACAAATTAAAATACGAGATTTTTTAAAAAATGTGATTAAATAATAAGTAATGAGTTAAGATACAAAAACGTGGAATTAAGTTATTGAAGTATGAGATTTTTTTTATGATGGCCTCAAAGCAATTATAAATTTATTTAGTATCAACATCATAAAGGTGGCTTAGCTTTTACCTTCTCGTATACTCTATTTATTTATAGATGTATTTCAATTGCATTGTTGATTTTGACATATTTTTTCGACTTACCGTCATAAACATAATCTTTATTGCATTTGTATTTTAATTAATTTTTTTTCAAATTTTTTTATAGAGTTTGCCTTTAGAAGTTTAACAATGAAACAAAAAAAAAACAGTTTTATCTAATTTTGAAAAGTGATAGTAATTTTTGTTTTAGAATAGACAATGCAATTGAAATGCAATTATAAATTATTTAGCATAAAGACCAGTGTTTTATTTAAATCAATAGCATAAAATTTCGTCTCCGACCTTTTGCCCTTGACCTCAAGGCTTCTGTCTTTCATACATCACACTACCACAGTAAAATTACCCTACGTTCACAAATATGCATTTTGCGCTGCGATCAATATATTCTTATGTTTTAAAACTAATAAATTGTACCTAAGGTTAGAGTTGAACCTGCTACCTTCGGTACCATGGTAGATTCCGCGGAGATGTTGCTGCTGAAATCCATATTAAGTAGAAATTTTTAAATCCTTACCGAAGACGTTTATAGTGCTATGTCTCGAATACCGTGGCTGTTCAAATACCTTTTCACTTTAAACAGGATTTTAAAACATTTACCCTTTAAGTACCCCACACTTTGATTAAGTCTAGCTTCCGGTGGAAATTTTAATTCCCATAATTCAAGAGCGATGAAGGTTAAATCAAAGTTTGGATTAAACCTACTGCTTAGACGGATGCAAACCAGCAAGGTCAGCTCTGATATGGGCATGATTACATCCGTCTGGAAGCATATATTTATGCAGCAGCAGCATGGAATGTTTGAATGAAAATTGGTTTTTTTAGGAATTACAATCTTATGAGTAAGTAATATGACGAAATCATAATTACCCTTTTTATAGCAAAATGAAGTTAACCGCCTGTTAACAATATTCCTGCAATAAAAATTCAATGCTCGTCATTGTTGCGTTCTAATTTTAATGGTGGAGTAATCAGTTTAGTAGGATTAAGTTGGCGGCGCACATTATATCTTTGGTGTCCATAGACAATTAGTATATCTTATGGACATTTATCGGCTTGTTTCCTATTCTTAAAAAATAGGTACATCATTAGCAGATAGCCGCATGCCAATTAAACGTTTTACTTGCCCATGTTCTCGAAGAGATAGGCACAAGTACAATTAGGGCATCGACGATTAGTTGGAGGTACTTTTGGTCTCACAATTACGGTAGTAAACCTATTGCTAATCGGGCACTTACCCAATCCTGGGCAACGTTGATATTTGAGAAAATAAAAAAAAACACATGTTTCAGTTGTTTAACCTCTGAATCGCACCCGAAACCTTATTTTGGCAACGTAAACCCCAGACTACTAAAGCAAAGAGGTGATTACATAATATAAGATTTAATACTAGCTGTTTGTCCGGGATTTCGTCAACGTAGAATATTTACGATTTTCATACAAACTTCATCCCCTTTTATAGCCCTTTGGGGGTTGATTCGGATTTTTAGTTAAAATCTTTTCCGTGAAAGAGTAACAGCCAGCCAAACTTTCAAATTTATAATAATAAAATAAGTTACACAATATACAAGTAAAATAATAAGCGCAACGAAACTCCAAAAACCGACTCCAACTATTTCATTGAGTACCACGTCGCGATTGACTTCAATCATGACTCATGACTCAATATTGGATTGAATTTTTTGAAAGATAGCAAAGGGTTTCAAAATGGTCTGACAAATTTTATCAACATCCTACGAGTAGTTTTTGAGATAGAGATAGATTTTTGCTGAATAATGCAAAAAACATACGATTGTATTTTGGTCGTACATAAACTTTTTTTTTTTTTTTGCATTAAGCATAACTCAAAAACTACTCGTCAGATCATGATATTATTAATATGGGACCACCTCAGAATCATGACCTATCTTTCAAAACATTAAACATCAAAATCGGTAGGCTATTGGTAACAAACTTAGTCGAATAAAATTGAGAACCTCCTACTCTCCTACTTTTTTGAGTCGGTTAAAAATAACTGCTCGTGTGAACGCTCGGTAAAAGAAACAGTGTTGCCACCTCTAATTTTTTTTAAGCGCCAGATCAAATCAAAATGTCGCCAGATTTGAGAAATTTGAATATGAAAAAAAAAACACCAGATTCCACCAGATATTTTTTTTATTTGTATAATTGATATTTGCGTTACTCAAGTTTCGGTTTGTATTAAATTACATGAATATTAAAAATCGGGCCTAAATTCTTTAAAATGAGTCGTAAGGCAAAAGAAGAAATAAAGTGATGTCAAGGTTCTCAGATAACGAGGTGGCGTCCTTATTCAAGCTCAATTAGTGAGATTTACATAGTACACTTATTTCTACACGAATACTTTACTTGTGTACTTTGAACGAAACTGTACAGTGCAAAATGCTCCTGAATTTGACTATTTTACTAAATACACGAAATTTAATAACTACCAGCGACCATTTTTTTTTAATTTTCGTCAAAGAAGCCATAAAACATACTTAATGGTTTTGTTTACATGAGTTTGTTTACCGTTTTTATATAAATATCAAGATCAAACTAAAATTACAATAATTAGTATTTCATCAAAACTAAACTTCAAACGGCAAATTAAAATCAACTACTCAGTGGAACACTATTTATTTTATATGAATTTTTCACACTTTCCATTCTCGACTTATATACTTATCGATTAAACTAACTAATAATCCCTTTAAAGCATTCGGAAATATCAATCTACCTCTGTTTTATTATATTTAATTATTAGCTAAAGTAGTGAAAATACTTTATTGTAATATTGTTTTTAAAGCATTGTAGGTAGGTGATGTAATTATTATTTATCATTGTCCAATATATTTTTTGAAATGACACTAACATATAAACTTTTTGAAATATGTTATCCAAATTTGGTGACATAATTTGTATGTAAAATAATTTTTTTTGGAATTTATGTGCAGCATCTTTATGTCTTTACATATTGACACCTGTTTGTAACGGTGAAAATCTAGAACGAAATGTAGCTTCCCTTCCAAATATGTGTTGTCGGATTCCGTTTTTAAAAAAAACACTAAGAACCACCAGAATAAATAAAAGCGCTAAATAGTAAAAAAATACCACTAGTAACCTTAAAAAAGCGCTAGTTCTGGTGGAAAAACCACCAAGGTGGCGACACTGAAAAGAAACTTGTTACCACTTTTTTTAAATAAAAGTGACATTTGTACTTCTTCTTCTTTTATAAATATGGCTTTCAATCGTTTTTCACGACTTACCTATTTAGCTAATGTCAGGTATTGTACCAAGGTACCTTGGTAGGTACGTACCAAAAAATGTTTGCCTTTACACTTTTCCATCATCCATCATTCATAAACATCGGACAGTCATAAACTTTAATTTGAGACTTATTGGTTACTGTACAAAATATTTTGATATGCGTCATACTGTCTATGTCGTATCTTAAAATTTATTTTACATAATTGGAAATAGCTGTGCAGCGAGTTGTGAAGATTAAAAGTCAATACAGATGTCGTATTACATTTTAATTTATTTTTTAAATCCTTATCTGTCTTATAAATAAAAATGAATCCCTATTTCATTAATCCTTCACGCTTCAACGGATCGAGCAATAATGCTATTTTTTGTATATTTTGTCAGGAGAAGGTTTCGAATTATAATTTCAACTGATTATTATCATCTGTGGTGACAAAAATTGTAATTGTAAAAGTGGTATTTATGCAGTTAAAGGATTGGAAGGCAAATATAAAAAGTATCTTCACGTCCACGTCACCGAAGGGGTTAGCAGAGTCACAACCAGGGGGGTGATTATGTATCTCAGTTGAAAACTAAAACTGCAAAAGTGTACATTAAATGACGTCATTTGTGTTTGCTATCTCTACTGTATTTCTGTTGGTCACTGGAGATAGCAAATATAAAACACGTCATTTGACAGCTAATTATTTACACTTTTCCATTTTGTGTAAGCAACTGAGTTACACAATCAGCCCCTGGGCACCCACGACTAGCCGAAGACACTCGGTCCCAAAGTAGCAAGCCTATCGCCAACCGGGCACATACCCAATCCCGAGCAAAATAATTTTTATTAGGAAATTGGAAAAAACCAAATTTTCTATTTGTTGCCCGTCCCGGAAATCGAACCCGGGACCTCATGAAGTCAAGTCCAAAACCTGGAACGCTAAATCACAGAGGCAATTAGATAAGAAAATACCCAGAATTATCAAAATCCTTGATTTGACCTATATATACCTAATCTTCGATCGTTTATGTTTGCTTATACCTACTCAGTATAAAAAAAAAACTCGCTCCGTTGACAACAAAGTTGATCATGATGCCATGCCAATGCCAATGAATTCTACGTAAGATTTGGCAAACACATCGTACTTACATCATTAGATAATTTTACAGTTGTATCTTTTGCATCCCTCTACAAGAAGCTTTGCCAACACGAAAGGGTACCAATAGACGCATATTATCTTGGCGACCTTGTATAGATTTTTTTATGTGTTAGGTCAGTGAATAAACACAAGGCTGTCCTGATGGTAAGAGACAATCGTGGCGTATAGACACTATTGATGTCAAAGTTTTTGCTCTGTGGGCGGGATGTGGCAAGTCTGTCGCGTACCTTACGCTCCGGAATTGAACATGACAAACTCATAGCGGCAGAAATAGTGAGGTGGTGGATCCCCACATACCTTTTTTTTAATGTAATTGGAAGGCAAACAAGTAGACGGATTTTTTGATGGAAAGAAATTCACACCGCCTAGGGTCACCAAAGGTGGTAATGGTGCGTTGCCAACCTGAGGCCGAGATGTTAGGCCTCTAGAACAAGTAACTTTACCGGCTACCTTATCCTCCAAACCGGAACACGTCATGACGTTATGGCGGCAGGAATAGGTAAGGTGGTGGTACCAATCCGGGTGAGTCGCTGCGAAACTCTACCACCTAGCCAGATGTCACGGTGTTAGTGACGGTAAGCCTATGCTCGCCTTTTACGAGCTGCCTGGCAGGAAGGCAGATGGTCTACTCTGCAAAAGATCCCGGACCATAACGGGGACAAATAAGTTGCTGCACAGCATTCTACTAGCGGTTGTATGTTGGTATTTGGTAATAACCTATTTAACCTCTGATGATCTGGCGCACAGGCAGATAGTTTAGTGTACTTCGAGTATATATGGTTCTATGACTTTACTCAACGGGACATACACGGGAAGTGAGTGTGAGTAAAACAAACCTTAAACCTTTTTTTTGGAATGACTAATATGTTGCCAACCTTGCGCTTTTTACAACAGCTTCACCGGGCTTTGTGGGCCGCGCAGAATGCGCAGCCCGAGACATCATTATTTAGATGGATTGGACTGTTCCCTACAACGTCAGCAACAAGGACTGTCTCCCGGGATACCGTACCTCGACTTGGTGCTGCGTTCTGGTTACTGGGTGGACTTGATGAAGGAATAGTGGCGACTCGTCACTCGGCGTTAAGCGCCGAGCGCAAGAGAGGTCTTCGTCGCCGAGACAGGCGGCGACGGTGTTGTGTAGTGTCCTGTAAGTTAGTGTTGCTTGGGTTGAGAGGGAGGCTCGTGTTTGCCGCGGTTATTGGATCGGGAGGATCCGATAGGAGTTAGGACGTGATCCTTAAACCTTGCGGTGTTCAGAATTCTGGCTAAGGAATGGCCTCAGTGAAATTAATTTCGAGTTGATGGATATAATGAAATGAACTAAGCAAGTAAATAAATTCAAGGCTGAAAAATGTTACAGTTTCAGAAGTCTAGTTTTATGGATAGCGCACATGTAAGCGGCGCGTGTTGGGTCGAGGCGCATCGCATTGAAAAGCACACTCAGGCGGACCAGGTCGCAGCGGATTTCTGTTACTCAGTCCTAAATAGTAGAACAAAAAATAGGCAACTCGACTTTAGGATCGTCAAGTATGGCAAGATAAAGGCGCCTCTCGTAGTTGTCATACAAAATTTTATGGTTAAAATGTCTCTTTTCATCTTATTGATATAGTGATCTTTGGTGACCGCCGAATCCGGAAATGTTTGGTGGTGCTGCGCGGAAATCCGTCGCAATGCGGCCCGATAGAGTCTGCGTTGTTCCATACAAAATGTATGAAAACTATGAAGGCGGAAAAAGGCGCATCCAGGTGCCCAGCGCTATCCTTTATTGAGGACTCTGAAGTTTTCGATAAATCATTTTGGCAAACTGTCTATTGAGCTTAAAGCAGCAAGTTGATGGTCAAATTACTACAGATGAGATAGTGACGATCCTTCGTGTACACACATCTTCACGCCATGTCCCATGCGTGGTAGAACCTGCCTATAGTTTCCTACACATTCCTACTCTTTTCATACAAATACGCCAATTTCGGAAAGTCTTGACACCACCTTCGATAATTATAACGCGGTTTACTTATCTACAGTTACAGCGCGATCGCAGCAATTTCACATCATTCACATTCATCCGTCCACATTCGCATTGTAGGTAAGTAGGTATATCTGTTTTAACAATCTTTTGACTATAGGTTCCCAACCAATTAAGAATGACATTTCTCAATATACACCAACGATTTATTTCAATTCCACTTTCTCTTTGATCTCGCAGTTTCTTATGCGATCGGCGAGCGTGTTACGTGACTATTATTTTCCGTAGCGTTTTCATTTTGACTGAACTTATCACACTTTTAGGCTTTTTCTGAAATACCCTATCTCTCGCTTAGTTTTAATCTATATAAATAAAAGAAAGTCATATTACTTACACTATTTATAACTCAAAAACGGCTTAACCAAAATAGCTAAAAAATTATGAGGAGGTAGCTTAGGAACAGGAGACGGACATAGAAAACTTTTTATCCCGTTCGACTGCGCGAAAACTAGAAAAAATATTTTAATTTTCCCCATAAAAACTTGAAACGGGTGGAACGAAGTTCGCCGAAACAGCTAGTTGAATCTAAAAGCGTCCATTTGTCATTGTGATTAATGTAATAAAATTAAAATCTCGAAGCATAAAAATATATGCATTCCCTATTCGAAATCATTCAGGGTTAATAGGGATGAACGCAGGTTCAATGGGAAAACAAGGGTTGAAACAAAATATGCAACTAATAGGTAATCGTCATTATCTACCTGATTCATTTTGCTCAACTTAAATATGAAAGAGGTTATAATATTACATTCGATGCCTTTTTAATACATATTAACTAATATCTGAGGTACCTATAATCTTCTCTGTCAATGTTTGTTGGTATATTCCGCAAAACTTTTTAAATTTTACCAGCAACAAATGTACTGCTAATTTTAACTAAGTTTTATTGCAGAGCAATAGTAAAAGTGCGTATATAACGAAATATACAATTTTCTTTTAAAATCGTCCGCGCGCATCACCGTAAGAAAATTGTATATTTCGTTATTTATTTAGTTAATATGTATTAAAATAAAAAGGCATCGAATGCAATATCATAACCTCTTTCATTTTTAAGTTGAGCAAAATTAATCAGGTAGATAATGACGATTACCTATTAGTTGCATATTTTGTTTCAACCCTTGTTTTCCCATTGAACCTGCGTTCATCCCTATTAACCCTGAATGATTTCGAATAGGGAATGCATATATTTTTAAGCTTCGAGATTTTAATTTTATTACATCAATCACAATGACAAACTCTACCATCTTCTAACAATTTTTGTCACACATAATACAGTTTCAGAAATAACTGCCAATCAAGAGAATATTTAATCAGTTTCCATATTTTTGTTTTTCTTTAGTTTTTCAATCTTTTTACCTCGAGTTTAATTAATTTAATTAAGTGAAAAGTTATTATATCATCTTAATAAAAAAATAAATGTTGAAAAAAACAACAAAAAGAATAAATGATATTTAATTTTTCTTGGAAATATTATTTTTATAGAAGAGGAGGCAAACGAGCAAGTGGGTCACCTGATGGAAAGTGATCACCTCCGCCTACGGACATCCGCAACACCAGGAGTATCACAGATGCGTTGCCGACCTTTAACGAATGAGTAATCATTCATTACACCTATTAGTTGCATATTTTGTTTCAACCCTTGTTTTCCCATTGAACCTGCGTTCATCCCTATTAACCCTAAATGATTTCGAATAGGGAATGCATATATTTTTATGCTTCGAGATTTTAATTTTATTACATCAATCACAATGACAAACTCTACCATCTTCGAACAATTTTTGTCACACATAATACAGTTTCAGAAATTACTGCCAATCAAGAGAATATTTAATCAGTTTCCATATTTTTGTTTTTCTTTAGTTTTTCAATCTTTTTACCTCGAGTTTAATTAATTTAATTAAGTGCAAAATTTATTATATCATCTTAATAAAAAAATAAATGTTAAAAAAAACAACAAAAAGGATATATGATGTTTAATTTTTCTTGGAAATATTATTTTTATAGAAGAGGAGGCAAACGAGCAAGTGGGTCACCTGATGGAAAGTGATCACCTCCGCCCACGGACATCCGCAGCACCAGGAGTATCACAGATGCGTTGCCGACCTTTAAGGAATGAGTAATCATTCATTACACCTATTAGTTGCATATTTTGTTTCAACCCTTGTTTTCCCATTGAACCTGCGTTCATCCCTATTAACCCTGAATGATTTCGAATAGGGAATGCATATATTTTTATGCTTCGAGATTTTAATTTTATTACATCAATCACAATGACAAACTCTACCATCTTCTAACAATTTTTGTCACACATAATACAGTTTCAGAAATTACTGCCAATCAAGAGAATATTTAATCAGTTTCCATATTTTTGTTTTTCTTTAGTTTTTTAATCTTTTTACCTCGAGTTTAATAAATTTAATTAAGTGAAAAGTTATTATATCATCTTAATAAAAAAAATAAATGTTAAAAAAACAACAAAAAGGATAAATGATATTTAATTTTTCTTGGAAATATTTTTTTTTATAGAAGAGGAGGCAAACGAGCAAGTGGGTCACCTGATGGAAAGTGATCACCTCCGCCCACGGACATCCGCAACACCAGGAGTATCACAGATGCGTTGCCGACCTTTAAGGAATGAGTAATCATTCATTACACACTGTTTGTGGCGTAAGTCAGGTAATTTATTTATTTTTTAAAGTCATTGGTGGTGTACAAGAAACGCATTTGTATCGTGAACATACTACTGGATACTAGGAGTGATTATTAACATTAATAATTTCTGGTATTGGTATCATCGGCTAACATCAATAAAACAAGCATACAATTTTGGATAGTTTGGGGTTAGACCCATTTGTATAATTCTTCTGAGAATCAGTATTTATTTATGGACATGGAGATTAGCCTGTGATTTTTTCTCAACTTTTTAAAATCGTTTCCGAATCTGGCAACATAGCTTTATTTTGTATTAAATTTACTCCATCTCGCGGGTTCCATAGCAAACAATGAAACAGTCTTAGTGGTATGTAAATATTCAGTTTGGCGTAACTTTCATATAAAAAAAAAAAAATAAGTTTGCTATATTTTTTATTCGCCCAAATCATATGACACTAGTTGCCTTATATCTGAATGCCTTTAGACTTACTTTCAAATTATACGGGTTATAATTTTTCAAGTAAATTTTATACAAATTTGGGTTTTGCTATGTATCTATGGAAGTCCCGCCTCTTCTTACGTAGTATTTATATACTCTTTGTAAATATTGTCGACCTCGCCTGTGGTCGATACTGTTCATATTTTTTTAAGTAATAAGCTACATTAGAACAATTACACTCATGTGTTGACAGAACCGCGTTGCCTTATATGCGGCGTCTATAAGGATGTATGGTCGATGGCGGGGTGCCTCGCGGAAATCCGCCGCGGAAAAATCCGCGCCGATGCGTCTCGGCACAGTGGCCGTTGCTCCATACAAAATGTATGCAAGCGAACTAGGTGGATTATTGCGCTGCGATGCGCCCCCAGTTTGGCGCAACTTTCATGTCAAAAAATTAAAAAAAAAAAAGTTTGCTATGTTTTTTATTTGCCCAAATCATATAACACTAGTTGCCTTATATTTGAATGCCTTTAGACTTACTTTTAAATTATACGGGTTATACTTTTTCAAGTAAACTTTATACAAATTCGGGTTTGCTATGTATCTATGGAAGTCCTGCCTCTTATTACGTAGTATTTATATACACTTTGTGCGCCCCGTCCCGGCGCGTCCAGGGCGCTATCCTTTAAGAGTTGTCTGGGAAAGAAGCAGATATGGTCTATTCTACTCAGCGGACCCGGGCTTACACGGATGTGATATTTGTCAATTAGCTTATCAGTAAAATAAATATATAACGCCACAACTTGGTAAAATATACATATATAACACGTGCAACTAGTTCGAAAAGATAATAAAAAAATAATAATATGAACCTATTATGTACGTATTTGCTTTGGAATCCGATGGTAATTTTGAATTACGCGGGGTAAAAGGCGCGCGAATTTATCTCTATAATAGCTTCCTATTGGTAGACTGCTAAAAATATTCTTCAAGCCTTTATAATTTCATAAACTAACCAATCACAAAACATGTAATGTATGACCAAGAAATCACGGGCTTCAGGTCGGCCATGTTTGATTATTTTCAAATCTCAAGCTTTCTGATTGGTCGATAAAGAGACGTCATTACAATTTGTCTGACGGCGTTGCGCAAATTAAAATTTTTGACTCTCACTCATTGCGGCTGCCATGTTTTTTTTCATGTGGGGTGTGTGTGTTTAGAAATTATCATGATAATTTCACTGTATAAACTAATAAAGGTAAGTCACAAAAGATATTAATTCGATTTTACATTACCACCTAACAAATCCGCATTTCGACCTCGGTGAAAGTGCATCATGTAATCTTGTCATGTTGTGAAATTGTGTAGTATCTTTGATTTGATTGTAAGTATCTTTGTTGTGTTATAAATTGATATAATATAGGATGCATCTAAGTGTAATAATTGTTCTTGTTTGAAAGCAATGGTGATTGCGTGGTAATATTATTTTACCTTCCATCAATTTGACGTTCGTTTGGCGCCATCGACCCATTTAGCGCGGCGGGGCGGGTTATGGTTCTCCATGAAATTCTTTGTGCCCTTGCAAGTCATAATGACCACTAAAGCAAAACAACACGTGACATTATAAATAATAATTTGTTTCAGAAATAAGGGGTGCACTAAGTGCGTCATTTTATAGCCAGATAGTGACAATGAAAAGAATTTACTAAAATCGAAGACCGCAGTCTTACAAGTAAAACAAATAACAAATTATTGGCCAAAGAAAAAGAAGAATGTATTTTTAGCACGGTGGTATCCCGAAGGATCGATATTTACACACGGCCCACAGCATATGAAAAATGGACACTCGATTTTTAAACGTTAATGTGTTTGTAAATGGCAAAGATTTTGTTGGGCAGGATGCGTAAGCATAAAAAAGGGAGCCAGGCTTTTGCCTGCTGGCCTGCCTCACTAAGAGAATTGTACCTGATTCCAAGCTCTATCTGATAACTGTACGCTGCACACAAGGTAAGCTTATTTTGACATTGTAAAAGTAAATATTGTAAATACCAAGTATAGCTTCAGAAAGACTTATTTCTATGTATAATTTATAATTTGTAGGCTTTTATGACATGGGGAATTAATATAACTACTCATAACTTTTAACAATAGTGAGATTCTTTAAAATCTTATACTTAGGCATTTATTATGACTTGGTGTGGTACTAAATTTAACAATGCATACCTATGTCTTGGTGGCTTGTGATACATAAACCGTTGTTAAGATACAAGTTAACTTTATGTTATGTTGTAAGGCAGGAGTTTCTAACAGATTTTGGAAGTGTATGCTACCACCATACATTCATTATTTTCCGAATTAAACATTAAATTTAAAAGAGTAATTTAAATACACATGTTAAAAGCAAATTTCCATAGGAGGTGTCTTTATATCTAAACCATTTGTATTCAAAGAAGTTTAGTCGTAGATTATGCAAGTACCTATGTAAGTTATGAATCAAGTACTCAATAAATACATTGTAATTAATACAAATATAGTAATTAAAAATAAATAAAACAAAACATCCTGTTTGAAGGAATGTACGCATTGATAAAAATTATTGCCTAATGCTAATTTATATACAGTGATTTCCTTCCTAATGTTAAATGAATTCTCTGGCTAGGAATGACATGTTTATGATACCTAGTATATGGTTGAAAGCAAAAAAAGTAAGCATTGTCTACAGATGCTACTGGTTGTGTCCAAGAATTTAAGACATTTCTTATAAGTTTGTGGTTTTACATACCCCTCCCAATAATGTTAATATTTAAGGTGAAGGGAACAATTACATCTACCAGATTTTCTAGGATTGGGGGAGTGTTGGTAATAGACAATTTTCTGGTATTGGTAAAAAAAACTTATTTGTTTCTTTTAATATTTACAGTGGGTTAATAGTTATGATGAGGCTTAGAATATTTATACTAACTGTTACTAGAAGCTTCGCCAGTGTGACTTTATAAAAACTGTTATCATATTTTGGTGCTAAAATTATACTTCAAACTAATCAATCCATTCTTGAGTTTAAATGAGAATTCAGTTTATTTTTGTATAGGCACATATGTTTATGGAGATATATAAATATATTCACCCACTGTATAAGTTAGGCACAAGTGAAAGGCTTACGAAATAAAAATAAATTCAAAATGGAACATCTTTATGTTTCTATTTTTGTTTGAAAAGTATAAACATAAAGGTGAGCACATTTTGCGAGCGCAGGGTCCAGATGATAATGTAGTTACCTTTTAAATTTATAAATATATAATAAAATATTAAGTTAAAACATTATAATTATCAAAAATATGTTATGATATATTTGAGCAATCCTGGTAAGAATCTACTGCCTATCCTATTCCTGCCACCATGGTCATGTTCTGGTCGAGATGGTAGGGTAGCTGATAGACCAGCAAGACTTAACCAGACTTAACATCCCAGCTAGGGGACAGCTTTGTATGTACTATGATATCTGTAGTTTCTATAGACCATGGTTGTCTCTTATCCTACGAGCCATGTGTTTGTTGCTAACAATGATATGAAAAAAATCATACTTTTTTCTCAGAATAATAGTTTAATGACAATATAATTAGCATAGAAATGGAAATTTAGCATCAAGAGGAATTGAAATTATCACTAGGTGATTAGGAGTTTGCTTGCTGTTAAATAGTCATTATCTAACATAAGTGCATTAGAGTAGTAAATATTGATAAGAGTTGTATCTAAAGAAGACTACATGTTGATCTAATTGCTTCTGTCTTAAGATTTTTATATGATAAATAACCTCTGCAATAATTTAACAAAATATGTAATTTTAAAAAGTTAACCAACATAATACTTTTTTTGGCGTCAAGTGGATATGCAGTGCTCATATATGGAAAAAGGCCATGGTAGTGGAAATTTTAAAATGAAGACAATTAATGGTTTAAAGAATCCTTACAAAAAGGTCGGTTCAATATTGCAGTTTGGAATTGCACTGTGTAATAATTTAATATTCATCGGAAATCATTTTTTAATTGATAATAGAAATAGTCTTGTTTCAATTTTATTTATTTTATTGCATTAATCAAAAGTAGAATACTAGCTATGTAAGTGAGTTGCACATGATACTCCTTGGTTGCATATGTTTTCATTATTTTAATATGTTATTAATTTGCAAATTTTTGTTCTGTTGTATGGGAATGAGGTTGTATACCATTTGTATTGTAATTAAACATACCATAGATATAACACTAGAACTGGCCGGCTATTAAGTATTAAAACCGTTATTTCTACAATAAATTATTTATCAAAGTGTTTATCAACTTAAAAATCTTTCTGTAGTTGATTAGCTGAAAAATAAAAAAAATAGGTGACATAAGCGAGGTATATGTTTTACAAGTTCAAGGTTACCACTCCACTATTTTTGGTGAAGCAGATCATTATAAAATTGATAAGAAATATTTCTAAATAAAAACAAAAAAGTTACTAAGAAACCAGGAAGTCTTTATATTTTGGCCTTGTGTAGAATAATACAATGCAACCTTCAAACTTGTTAGATTTAACAGTCTTATCAAGGTCACTGAGAATTACTTATTTTAGCAATAGTTGTGGGAGGAAGGAGGTGAAATAGGAAATTTGCTAGTAAATTATGCACATTTCATATCTTGTACAAAAACATATCTTTATGATTATCTGTGCTCTATCAGGTTTTGTGTTCTGTTCAAGTCCATGTTTGTCAAATATTTCTTTTACGGCCAATGTAAATAATGTATCTCAATCTAATGGATTTCAAGCAATCTAGATAGCTGCGTATCCGCTGGCCTATCCTATACCTCATTCCCATATTTATCCTGTGCACAGATATATTATTGGATCAAAATATCAATCTTAGACAGCGAGTTTTGGATAAGGATTGATTATTAATATTGGCAGTTAATCAATATTTTTTGCATATTATGTATTATCAAAAAATTTCAATTGTTTTTTGCAACTATTTTTTCCTCTGACAGTGAAGAAAGTGTTTTACATACAATTAGCTTCATGCATGCACTCTCCAGTATTTTGCAAGTTTAGGTCTATTTAATTTTAGGACTACTTTGTATGTGTCTATGAAATGTTATATGCACATTTGTTTAGTTTATACATAAAGTTTGTCCTTGGCTATGTTGGCATATCAAATTTATTAGGGGAGCTGTAGGAACTTGTTTAGAAATCGAGTTAAATGTCTACATCACTCTCCACCTACCTATATTGACTCACAAAATGTATATCAAAACACATTAATTAAATTGTATTAAATGAGAAAAAAAATTTATCTTCATTACATTGTTTATTCTTACTAGATTTTGCTTGCAGCTTGTGAGCGCAAATTAGTTACTTTGCTCGCCCATTGGAATCTGTTTAGATATCAAGATAAAACACTAAGTCTATACAGCTTCCTTACTATTTTCAATTTTACCACAACATTACTTTTTTATGTTATAAAAGGACAAAAAACACTACAGTTAAGGTAATTTGTGTAAATTTTAGAAATAATTATGGGGACTTTAATAATCCTTTATAAATAAGTAATTATAAGGTTTGTACTATATTGAGGTTTTACATAGCTTTGCTTAAAATAGGAACATGGTTTTATCAGCAATACATTTTGATAAATAATGAACTTAAATCACAATAACCTTTGTGTATAACTTCTGAAAATTATTTAATTACATAAATGATATTAACTAATAGCCTTGGCCTTTCTAGTGTTAAAATTCATTAAAAATGACTAATCATCATTTGATGATCCTTTGTCCTTTTTATATTAACAGAATAAATATACATATTTTATGAGTTGTTCATATTATGTAATAAGTAGTAGAAGTAGTTTATGATACTTTTGATTTACCTAAGGTGTTTGTAATTAGCAAATAATATAAAATTTTTGCTTGTTAATTTCAGGAGTCTAATCTGGACAACATTGTCGACCAGCTGTGCACTAGACTTCAAGATATAAAAGATCAAGAAGACGCGTCGCTGCTAGGTATGCCCACTTGTTCTTTAGAACAAACAGAGGCTGTGCGTCGATATTATGCTGCATTCCCGGCTCTAAAGAAAGGACAAGAGTCGCCATTGCAGTACTATCTGCCGCCACCAGCCTGGTGTCGTAAAACTGAACCAGAAACAAACATCAAGATGCAAAGTGAAATCTCAATGTCTAAAGATTGGAATTCCAAAACTAAAAAGTACTCAGCAGGAAGGGAACGCCGAAACTCATATCACGGGCAGAGAAAAAACAAAAAGCGTTACAATAGTTACAGCAGGTCCTTTGATAGTAAGGAAAATCTGCCCGAGTGGATGACTCATGAAGGGGTTTGGGACATGGAAACACAAGATCCTGTGAAAGAGTTTATTAGAGCCATTGCTTTAGATGAAGGGTATGGTACCTGTGAAAATACAGTTACGTATGAAATAAAAGAAATTACGCAAGTGAAGTTGAGACTGAAGGAAAACATGGTGCCCGATTGGGATGACAGTCTCGACCTCGACGCCGACTGGGTCATAACTGAAGATCTTAATCCAAGAGTGCGTTCTCCGGTGGAAGAAGAGCTCTATGCTAAGTTTGAGGCTAAGTTTGATCGGAGCATTGAAGCATTGTGGTCAAAGGATCAGAATACTCCAGATGATGAATATCAGGATCTGCCCATCGACTTTCAAGATTTGCTCTCCTCCCCTTCCGATCATCTATTTGCCGATCCGTCCGTAGAAAAGTGTAGCATGATCTCGCTTACGGAAAGCATTTGGTCCACGGAAGCCGCCGACGTCGCTAAAGTTGACTCTCCCACGAGGCTCGCCGAGGGGTTGCACGACAGATTTCGCCCGCTCAATATAGCGGATGTCGAGCCCGAACCGCCGGAGCTGGAGTCGTTCTCGCTGTACGAGGGTGACGAATTGTACGACGCCCTGTCTGTGGTCGCACTCACTATGCGCTCTTTGACCGCGATCAATCACAGTTGTGAGACAAGCGGTTTCGTCGAAGTGCCGCCCCGCTCTCGCCGCCTCGCCCAGCCTCGACCCGCCCCCGCCCGTGTCGCCGCCCCGATCCCGCCCGTCGACCGCGAAGATCTACTCACCTCCGGCAGGACCCACTTCCGCCCCATCCGCCGAGAAGCCGAAACTGCACCTACCCGCTACAACGACGGAGACACTTTCGACATCCGCGGCGACCTCGACACAGTTGAGTTCGAGCGCAGCGAGTCGGGCGGCGTCTACTTGGGCACGAAGAGGTACCTAGAATATCGGCTGGCGAACGGCATCGACTACGGCCGGTTGAAATTGACCGCGGCCCAGCGCTGTCCCGATCTCGACGATCCGGGTTTCAGGTTGCGCTTTCCGATAGACCAGCGGGACGCGGGCGTTCAGACGGAGGTAGCGAACGACGAGTGCTTCGGGCGGGCGAAAAAGATGCGGCCGAGCGAGGAGAGCGTCGCCGACGAGATGTCGCGGGACTGGGAGGAGTTGCTGGCGGACATCAGCGCGGCGCACCAGCGGTACGCGGGAGAAGCGGTGGCGGGTGCGGGCGCGGGCGGGGGTGGGACAGAGGGCGGCGCGGACCGCAAGCGGCGGCACAGCGCGGCGCTGCGGTGCGCGCCCGCCTGCACGCACCCGCACACGCGCTTCTTGCACTGCTGCACCGCCGCGCTCGACCGCCCGCTCACGCGCTGACGCCACCCCGCCTCCACCTCCAACCCACTCCACCCCACCACCACACAACACTACTGAACGATTTAATTACGTATGATCGCTCATTAGTGACTCAACTTCACAACTAAATTACAAAAGGGACATCTAGTAATTACGCCACTCGATTGGGATAGAACAATAATCAAATGTGACAGGCTGTCATGATTTAACATATATTGTGACAGTCTGTGACACTGGAGGCTGTTGTTAATCAAGAAATCTGTTGTGACATAATTTATGGATTACCCGTTAGTCATGAATTCAATCCATTAAAATGTATATTGGTCTTAATGAAAAACGCGTAAATAAACAGGTGATAAATGTCTCCATTCAAATCTCTGGTAATAAGTTTCAAAATATTTGTAGCTTGTTTAATTTAGAAAGTAATGTAAAATTTCAAAATTACCTAATAAGAGTGGGAAGCTCGGCAAAAATTAACCCTTTGTAATGTTGTCGAGTTGGCGCGCAACTGCAATTCTCTGTATAGAATATACAGTTTAATGTATGTAGGAGCTAAAGTGGACGATTTTTTTCTAAGTAAATATATTCACCTATGTTAAGTAACATCATTTCAATTATTCATTCAAAAAGTGCCTTGTCCATTGCACTTGTTTTTGATTGTTAGCGTAATGTGTGGAACGACTTATATAATGTAGTTACGACAAATTTCTATTCGAAATGCAAAACTTTATTTTTTTGCGACGATCAATGTAATTAAATCTTTCAGTGGAATTATATTGAAGTTTTTTTGGAGTCGTTTATTTTATCTATGGTCAGCATAATAAGCTACAATTATGTTGTAATATTCATTCAAAAAGTTGATTTTGGTCTTATAGTGCGGTTGCTGACTATTTTTAAGAACTGTACAGGAAGATGTTTCTTTATATAATGCGTTTACTCGAAAATTACTCGCATTGCGATTTTGATGAGCTCTTTCAAGCTATGTATTAAAGAAAGAGACAAATGTTTACTGAAGTTACGCCAGTCTCACTCTATAATACCTAATATGAGAAATATGTAAATAAAAATTTTATACGAACAATTCTTTAAGTTAACGAACATTATCGCATACGAAAAAAAAACGATAGAGTAGGCATTTTAATTTATTTATTTAATTTTATTGAACGCAAATATCAATCTCATAAATTTTGTTGGTTATAGTAAACATGCAACTGTTGCATCTTGTTTTATCTCTACATTACATTGTTTTATCTATCTCGTTCTGATTACGTAATATAAAAGATATTAACGAAATCATTTTTACAGAACAGCTTGTGTGTTGGCCGTCTGTTGCTTTACAGCATCTCTTTTATATCAGCGACCGCATTTTAAGAAATCATTAAACAAAAAACTTTTCTAAAATATTTTTATCAAAATTTTTTTTAATCAATATCGTCACATATATATTTTTCCCAATTAAAGCCGTTTATATGTATTTTCAAAACCAAGCCACTCCCGTCTTGTTGGGGTCTTACGTCTGGATGTGCAATGACAAGATCGGAGGTGCAATGTAGAACAGTACTTGAAAGGTTACAACTAAATATCTTGAGATTTTGTGACTTCATTTTGCTTACATGTAAAATTAAAAAGTTAGCAATAATAATAGTATAATTAGGGTGGTCCTTTATATTCCATATGGATTAGTAAAGGTACGAATGGCTAGAAAATGCTAACATATCGTATGATTTGTAGAGGGAATGGAGTAGTTTGTAACTATAATTTAGTTAAAGGTTTTCTTTGTAGCGATTTATTAATAGATTTGTTTCATGAAATGCTCACGTTTAATTCATATTTTAAAAATAAAATAAATGAAATAAATATAGAAACATTATTTACAGAAAAAAACTATGGAGCCGTTTTGGCAATTTTTTTAGAAAGTTACACAAAATACTTATATGAATTTAAATAATTTGAAGTGATATAGCCTATAGGCGTGAGCATTTCAGTGGGAACAGGTAGGACGATTCTAATATAATTCTTACAATAATATCGTCCGTTGTTTACAATTTGTTAATATGATACTTAGTTAAAACAAACTATTTTTATTTTTGTTAATTTGTTTTATAATTTTTGGTTCTCTGGCATTCAAAATTATCTTCAAGTTATATGGCCGAAATTGTTTTCTGTTAAAAAAATGTGAAATTTGCTAATGCACCTGGACTTCTTACACTGAGCACTAAAATGGGAATGTTTAGCGTGATGTCATTATTGAATTAAATTATTAATAACTCATCAATTTCTCTTAAATACAAAAATATGCTTATTGTAAATTGGATCTTATTAAATCTGTCACGTTTTATGATCATAATTTTTTATTGTGAATTGCAACTAAAATCAAGGTAATTTTAATCGTCGAATTAGCTATAAAAATTTTCCTTAAATCATAGTGCCTCAGTGAGTTCCGGTGCAAATATATGTATTTGTTATTGGAAGGCAATGGACGCGTTTCAAGGGTTTGTCCAATATGTCTTAAGTTTTGTAAGCGGCAATTTTATTGAGTAGCCGCATATTTAACCTTAGAACAGTTGGCGTGTGGCTGTTTGTGTCTACTGCATCCACGCGCTGCTGCGTAGTCGTAATAAAGTGTAAAGTTTATGATGGTGGACACTGGATAATCCGGGGCTTTTACCCCGCAAGTGCTTTATCTGATGGAAAGGTAACATGTTTGGTAGTTCTGTGTTGCTGCTATTCAAAACAATGTATCAACACGCAATTGAACGGAACAACCTTATTTTTGTATAGATTTTTTTGAATAGCGGCAACATTGTTGTAATATAATTTACAATTTTGGAGTATGGGTGATAACAGTTCATATAAAGTAACTGTTATTTTAGTTTATGTAAAGCATAAGAATTGTATATGTTATATTTTGTATTTCATTTTTACAAAGGTCATATGACGCGTGTCATTTCTTGTAGAAAGTTGCGTTACTGAGTGTTCAACGACGAAGCTTTCTACATGAGACTTTATATATATATATTTCATTTAAAGCCTTCCGTAGATACATTTTCATTTTGCAATTTTACTACGTTTTGTCGTGTTTATATATATATTTATTATTTCTGTAGAGTGATTAACTTCCGTTCGTAAAACTGAAAATAAAAAAAAAACTAAAAAAAATCATCGCAAACTATGCAATTGCAATGGCTATTGATGTATATATATGAAAAAATATCGCAAAATTACTTATAAGACGTCAGTTCCGTAAATTGTACTGTTATATTTTTGTTAACTGTAGGTGCTTCAAATGGGAATCAAGCTCAGACTTTACCATTACGGTTTTTGTGTGAGTTAGACGACTATTTAAATTTTATCAATAGTTTCGTTCTGAATGAGCTAATGTTAGCGTGGTTGGGTATTTTTAACTCATTTCACTAATGATTTCGTTCTATGTAATTCATCACAGTTTTCATTTCATTTTATTTCTGCGGTAAGTTCACATTATATTGTACTTATTCCATTAACAATATTCGCTAAAACATACCTTGAAAAAAAAGTTAGAAAATCAAAAAAAAAAAATTAAAGTCAAGTACGCATAAAATGTTATGTTTGATTAGATAGTAATCTGATGTAATGTGCCTATGCACTTGATGTTTGTCGATCTAGAACATCGTGATCATGTTTTGTCGTTGTACAAAACTAGAGTTCAGCATTGGTCTTTAGGGGACATTTAATAGGCCTTTGCAGACTCAAAATCTTAATAATACAATAAGAAGAGCTATTAAACTGTAGCAAATTATTCATCCTCTTTTTTTTGTATTATTAAGGTATTTTTGCCACTCTGAATAAACTTGTATCAGTTTGAGGGTTGATGTCTAAACAAAGTTTGTAGTGCCAACAGTTTTTGTTTGAAACTTTTTAAATTCACGTGTGGTCAGGTGGATTGTGAATACTGAGAACAAGTTGTCCAGAGTATGTCTCCCAATACATTTTTACATTGTGAGCCATTATATAAAAATGTGGCAACGAGCTTTCAATGATGTTATTGGTATTTCAGTATTGCAAACATTTCTTGGTCAGCGAATAATATATTCTTTTCTAAAAGAAATTGGGAGGAGAGCTATTAATCTTGAAAAGTTTGACACGTCGCTATTTAGCACATGTTATCTCGTAAAAATAAATCAAAAAATGACAAAAAAAGTTTGCATGTAGATATTTTAAAATGATTCCAAATCTTTCTGCTCTCGTCTCAAGTAACAAGTCGGCTTGTAACCGATTGCCGACTTCTGCCCTTGGTTACATGCAGATTGTTGACATATATCAATATTGTTTTGAAACTCCGTATTCATTAGAGACAAATGTCAAACCAGAGTAGTAGCAGATAGCAAGGGATTCACCATTTGGTGCCAAATTTTAAATTCAAGAATGTGATTTTAATTGATTTAAATTGGAATGTCCTTGTTAATGTCATTATTTATAACTATTCATAATTTAGAACAATATTGTTATTTTGGCACCTCTTTCTTTTAAAATAAGAAAATAAATAGGTATTTTGTCAGTTTAACTGTTTTAAGTGGCTGTCCCTGAAAATAGTTACCATTTTCTTTAAGTTTCGCTAACTACTCTGGTACTTGCCACCTTTGGGAAGAAAATAAATATAAATGAAACAAATTGTGTTTTATTTTTTTATTTTGTCACAGGTTTATTTAATTGGTTTTTGTGAAAAGACAAATACACGGCTCTCTTGTTGGTAAGAGACACTATAAAATGTTTGTCGTTGTCCCGTGTTCGGGACGTTAGATTTCTTGTCATAAGGCTACCATACCATCCGGACCTTAACATGGCAATTTCATTATGGTAGGAATAGGTAAAAGGTAAGGCAGGCTTTGGATCTAGACATGGTAGCAACCAAAGCGCGTCAAACGCAAACCAGCTCACAAGTCACGTTGAGCTGGTTTCGTCGTCATTAGAAAGTTTTTTTTTATGATATTGGAAGGCAATAAAGCAGACGGATTTCCTGATGGTAAGAAATTCACGCCGCCTAGAGACACCAAAGGTGGTAATGGTGCGTTGCCAACCTGAGAATTTTGACCCTGACCTGAAAAGTTACTGAAAGAAACGAAAGGGCCTAGCACAATCTTGTATAAAGGATACTTCTTACTCAGGTACCGTTTTAACAAAATTAAACGAGTAAATAAGGATCAAAGTACCTACATGTTGGCGCTGTGTAAAAAAAAGTGCTGTGCACCTATAAAGGTGGATGTTAATTTGAAAGTCTAGACATGTCAAGCTGATCATTTTTGGAAAGTAAATAGGAAAGTAGGGTAAAGAAGCGCACTACTGCAATATTAAGCTGGAAACAAACTATCGGACTGACATCTGACAGCCTCGACTTACGGGGTATCTAGATGATGAAATTACACAGCCGTGCAAACTATAGGACTACTATTGCTATTTGGCGTCCTGGATATTTATGTCATCCGTTAGCGTCCGCGGATAGCATTGCATACGGCTTATCAGTCTCGTCTGTAAGCTGCGGCTGATAATTTATGTATCCAGCTTTAGGCTCCCTAATAGCTTCTTCCAATCTGTGGCAAAAAAATGTCGTCAGCTCTGCGACATTGTTTTTTTTAGAATACATCCATATTGCCAAGAAACTTCAAGACGATGAAATATCTATTGAAAAATTTTCAGAGAAAATAGTTTACTGTATGACGTAAACTATTTTCTCTTTAACATTTTTAATAGATATTTCATTTACAGCTGCTGTAATTTGTTTTAATGTTTAACTACATATGTCTTATGTCATTTGAGTATGGATTGTTTCGAAAAATATTAATTAAGTACTCAGTATAATTATTACATACCTATTTTTGACACTAATAGTAATAATAACATTTTTGTTTCATTCTTATTTTTATGTGATTGTATCGCTTGACATTAAATGCTACTAACAGCATGCATGGATAAAAGCTATATTTTCCCTTAATTTCTCCGTTACTATTTTTATTAGAACCTCTCGACAATAACATCCTAGAAATAACTATAGCAAAAAAAGAATTAGCAAAGTTAGTCCATCCGTTCAGGCATCATGCGATGACCACGCGAAGTGGGGATTAATTTTTATTAATATTGATAACGTCACAATAAAAAAAATATTTTTTAATTAAGGCTGTTTCGCGATAGTTAACGTTGGATTTATGAATAAAAATAAATACCTATGTAGGTATAAGATTAAATCTTATCCTTGAAGAATTATTTAAGTAAGTTCATACGAATCTTTATTTATGTTCTCTTTATAGAAACCACGTGTTTAAATAAATATACCTACAGGGTAACTTTGAAAGGACTGGCCAAATCTTAATACAAAGGGGTGTAGGCTTAAATGGCAATGCATACTAAATATTGTTGCCAAATTGTAATGTTTACATTTATAAACATTCATGAATGAACATCAAAAATGCTTCACTATGTCGTACCTACCTAGTACAAGTCATGACGACACCAGCCTGCGAATGCGACTGCGGTTGGCAGTGTTGCCAGTTGGGTCTTGTCAGAAATCACCTGAAATATAAAAAATGTAACTTTTTTGTTTGAAAAATAACCTTTAATTTTTTTCATGTAAAGTTATTAAAATTTAAAAGAATAGAATATTGGTTGTATTTTAACAACTTTAAAAACATCATTGAAAACATCTTTTAAACATCTTTTAAAATTCGTAGAATGTAGATTTATATGCAAAAAGTAAGATCACATTTCACGACGCGATTTTCACCCGCAGCGTCTGCGGTTGTTTGCGGTTCCCACGAGCGGTCGTCTGCCCGGTAACCGTGCGGGCGGCGATCTCTCGCCGCCGCCACGGCGGGTTGCGACCGCGCGCTCTGCGGTCGCTTGGCAGGCGACCATTTTATACTATTTGTATTAATTATTTAGCCGCAACCGCCGGCGGCGCGATAACCAACCGCCAAGTTTGCGGGCGATAAATTCTAACCGCGGCGGCTGCCAGACCGCAAAAAATACCCGCCTCGTGAGTTTTGAAATAAATCGCAAAACCACGACCGCCGCGGGCGCGATTTTAAATCGCTCCGTAAGTTCTGTCTCTTAGTGTGAAAGCTCTACTGCTGTGGCCTGTGAGTACTGTTGCCGAAGCTTGCCAACATGAAAATTTCAAAAATGAGCCTTCCGTTTTACGTCGCTTTCGTGTAAGGAATTAAAAAATAATTCTTCAAATTCCGAAAAATCACCTAAAAGGAACCTTTTCATTTGTGTAACCTAAAGTAACCGATACAGTCCAAATATCACCTAAAAGGTTACAAAAGTAACCTTTTGGCAACACTGGCGGTCGGTGAGAACCAGTATTATGCTTTGTTTTTACGTTATAACCCTG
Source organism: Calephelis virginiensis (assembly GCA_002245475.1). Lineage (NCBI taxonomy): Eukaryota > Metazoa > Arthropoda > Insecta > Lepidoptera > Riodinidae > Calephelis > Calephelis virginiensis. The sequence continues at coordinate 25,621 of NJDC01002911.1, read as the reverse complement.
CATCTTATATTTTGCGTCGTATAAAAATTATATATATTTTTTTAATTTTTAGTTTTTTCATAGATCAAAAATGTTATCGATTCCTAACGTTTGTGAAAATTTGGGTAATGATTTAGACGTACCTAACCCTGTATAGTGTTCACTACAAAACAGTTGACGGGGTGGAACGTGTCGGGCCGGGGCGCATCGCATTGCAAAGAACACTGATGCGGGCCGGGCCAGATCGCATCGTCGGATTTTTGTTACTCAGTACCTGATTAGAGTATACAAATAGAAAGGATCCATTCGACGTTAAAATCGTCAAGTATAGAAAGCGGCGCCATCTAATAGTTGTCATACGAATCGTCAAGTATGGAAAGTGGCGCCTCTAGTAGTTGTAACACGAAACTTTAGTTTTAAATTGCCATGAGTGCTCTATTCTTTATAGTGATATCGTGTTTTTTGGTGACTAGGCCGTATCGGTGAATGCGCGCGGGGTTTTTTGCGAAAATCCGCGCCGATGCACCCCGGCGGCCGGCACAGTGGGCGTTGCTCCATACAAAATGTATGCAAGCGATCTAGGTGGATTATTGCGCTGCGATGCGCATCGTCCCGGCCCGTCCAAATGGGCGCTATCCTTTATAATCCTCAATTATTACCTATATTTTAAACCTGTCCAATACACAATGTGTCTTGTATGTCTTACAAATAAAGCAGTAAAACTGCAAAAACAGACTAACTATTTCATGGGTACTTACGATTTAATAAACCTTTTTTCGAAAGATAGCAAATGGTTTGGAATTAGTCACACATACATTTTATCAACATCTTAATGGAAGTTTTTGAGTTGCACTTAATAATGTATAAAATTTCGTCAAGAAAAGTGAAAAATTTATGCACTATTTAAAATAACTCAAAAACTACTAGACGGATCATGATAAAACTAATATGACCAGTTTGGAATTGGTTGGCTATTGGCTGAGTTCATACAAAAAAAACACACTCACACACACACACACACACACACACACACACACACACACACACA
>NJDC01002911.1:0-10154 GCA_002245475.1 Calephelis virginiensis | reverse complement strand
TAATAAATGTATATGTATTATCTTAGGTTATGTATTTTTGTATTAATTATTTGTATGTATATTTAATGCACTATGTAACATGTGTGTCTTATATAAAATAAAACGAAATATTTATTAGATTAGCATAAGCTTACATATATTTTATTAATAAAGACCAACTTTGGTTTTTAAATACATAAAGTGTTTTTACTCTAAGGTTGTCTGGCAGAGATCGCTCTGAAGCGGTAAGACCGCCTTTGTGCACCTAAGCTAAACATTATAAGTGATAGAGTGTGTATTATTTTTAAATTTTGTTGCATAATAAAGTGTATTCATTAATTCATTCATTGGACAAAACTTCTAAAAACTCTAGCCTAAGTAAATCCTGTTTTTTTTTCAGGTTGGTGAGTCTTCAATTTTTATAATTTGGAGACTTATCGTTTCGATAATTTTGGGAGTCTTAAATTCCCACAAATTTGGGAATCTTTTTCCATAGTACGTGTATGACATTATATAAAAACCAATTATATGTTTTGGATATGGATATAAGTTAACGATTTTTATTTAAAACAACACAGAGTTAGAAATACAAACAAATAAGTACACATCTACATTGAAAATATGCCTGTTCTTATTTAAAACTAAGTACTCCGAATTAGAAATACTGACAAATATGTTCATAAAAAAATGCCTGCTCCTTATGGAAACCAAACTCAAACCTTGTAAATGTTCGGTGATGTTAAACGTCTATGCTGAACACTCGACTCCAAAGAGATCAAATAAAATGGTATGTGGCACAGAGCGTGGTAGAGAGCTCTCTAACACGCTTTCTCTCTCTCTCTATTTCTAAAAAAGTACAATTTCAATTACTGTTACTCTTTTCCCCTCGTTGAAACGTTCTTCCCTTCTTGATAGACTGTGTAGACCATCTGTCGTCCTGCCCGGAAAATCGTATGAGGCGAGCAAATATTACGTAGGTCACCACCGACAAGGTCATTGGTGGTAGGGTTCTCTGTAACAATTGGCCTGGGTAGGGATCCACGGCCTCAGGTATTTCTCCCGCCATGTTTTTTTATATTATAGGAAGGCAAACAAGCAGACGGATTTCCTGATTGTAAGAAATTCACGCCGCCTAGAGGCACCAAAGGTGGTAATGGTGCGTTTACGTTTACGTTTACGGTAAGTTTACTGGCTACCTTACACACGTCATGACGTTATGGTGGCAGGAATAGGTAAGGCGGTGGTACCAATCCGGGCGAGTCGCTGCGAAACTCTACCACCTAGTAAAATAACAGTTATATGAGTATGTATGTTTTTTTTTCCGAAAGGTATCCTATGGACTTGCACACTTGACCTAATACCTCGCTACAACACAGCCACGCAATAACATCTATGGTGTCTACAGGCCACGGTTGTGTTTTGCCTTCTGGAGGGCTGTGTGTCTGTCCACTATCTTATACCATAAAAAAGTTACTCAGTACAGGTTCTTAAAACATATCTATCCGATGAATATAATAAAAGCGAAAGTTTGACTGTTTGTTTGTTACTCCTTCACGCAAAAACTTCTGAACATATTTTCATGAAATTTGGTATACACATAGAAGGTAACTTGGATTAACACATAGGATAGTTTTTACCCCGAAACAATGTTCCTGTGGGACCACGCAGGCAACGCCGCGGGCGACAGCGAGTATATAGGTATATGTATAAAAAAGTGCATGCATCACGCCTAAAAGGATGGGTCAATTTTGCTTATTATTTTTTTGTTATGTTAGTTATGGTCAGGAGAAGCTTCTTATGAAAAGAAAAACTGGGAACATTGCAGGGGAAAAGGGAAAAGCAATGCTTTAATCCATACAAACTGTTAGTAGCTGTTAATGTCAAGCGATACGAAGGTCGCCGGGTTGGCTAGTCTCATATCAACTGTTACTGTATATTGCTTGTTAAAACATAATACAAAGTATTATATTACTTATTACTATAGCGGATGTAATTAGCTCCACACATAACCCGCAGATAATCTCAAGCTCGGAAAGTAAATTTTGTATTTTAATCACTGCCAGTACATTAATTAACGTGTAAATAGACCTTAACAAGGTATTTCTATTACCTATTAAACATGTAAAGCCACATACAAATATTTCATTCAATTACTTATATAAGTTTCTATAAATTAGGTACTTTGAGATAATCTACTTTAGGTCCAAGTAAGTCTTAATGTTTATGGGAAGTCTTAAATTTCCCCAAAATGGGAAGTCTCAAATTTCCCCTAATTGGGGAATCTTAAATTTCGCTAGTGCATTATGTAATTAGCATGTAAATAGACCTTAATAAGGTATTTCAATTATTTATTAAATATGTAAAGCCAGTTACAAATTTTTATTCAATTATTATACGAGCCAAAATAGGAGGTTATAAATTTGTCTGACTATGATGTGTGTTTATTTTTTTTAATGATATTGGAAGGCAAACAAGCAGATGGATTTCCTGATGGTAAGAAATTCACGCCGCCTAGAGACACCAAAGGTGGCAATGGTGCATTGCCAACCCGAGGGCGGGATGTTAGGCCTCGAACAAAAGTAAGTTTAGCGGCTACCTTACCCTCCGAACCGGAACACGTCGTGACGTTATGGCGGCAGGAATAGGTAAAGCGGTGGTACCAATCCGTGTGAGTCGCTGCGAAACTCTACCACCTAGTCAGATATCACGTTGTTAGTGACGGTAAGCCTATGGTCGCTGCCTAGCAGGAAGGCAGATGGTCTATTCTGCAAAGGACCAACACGGGGAAATTATATTTATTTATTAAATTATATTATATGAGATTAGTCGGCTTATAAGGGATGGATTTTGATGGTTTTTTTACTGAAATGTAAGTTGTGATAAAACGTGGTCTGAAAAGTGATTTTTTAAGGAACATATTTCATTAAATCATATTTTTATGTACCCAGATGACGTGATATTTGGAGTAGTTTTTGCAGATTTTCTACACTGTAACATTAAATGATTATGACATTTAGATGTCTGTATTTATTGTATCTAAATATTTCTATGTATTAGAATCGTTGACTGACACCCATAATATTAGCATGTAATTTGCTTACTTAGGGTTAGATTCAATTTGTCCAAGGGATGGATTTTGATGGTCCTTTTTTCGAAACGTAAGTCGTCATTAAAACGTGGTTCGAAAAGTGATTTTTGAGGAACATGTTCTGTTATTGCATATTTCTTGTGTAAGTAGCTGACGTGGTAAGAACTTGGAGGGAGTTTTTGCAGTTTGACTGCGCTAAAACATTAAATGATTTTGACATTTATTTGCCCGCATTTCCGGGTCTGTGTGGTTATTAAATTTATTCTATCTGTTTAAGTATTTCTATGTTTGAATAGTTTACTAATACTTATAACAGAGACACGTAATTTGTTTACTTTGGGGTTAGACTCAATTTGTATAACTTGTCCACAGTTATGACCGCCTCGTTTGTTGAATGGCTATCGTACACGCCTAACTACAATGACCAAACGCGGGGTTGGGGTCGATTCCCGACGGGGGCTAGCATTTGTGTGATGAAAATTTAGATGTCTGTGAGAATGTATAATTTATTCTATTTATTTAAGTATATCTATGTATTAGAATCGTAGATTAACACCCATAACAGAAGCACGTAATTTGCTTACTTTGGGTTTAGACTTAATTTGTGTATCTTGTCCAAGGTTTTATAAACATTTATATCTACATTTATATTACTAAATAAAATAAATATAAGTTACTACTAGTATAACTTATATTTGTTTTATTTAAGGCCACTTGTACATTCCCGGGTTACATTTAATTTTGAGTTAAACTGTCAAATATAGGGTGATTTAACCCTCGTTAGACGTTAACTCAGTATTAAATACTTAACCCAGAAACGTGCAAGTGGCCCTTACTTGTTTATTCTGACTGCATCAATCTATACGTCTTATTAACAGAATTCGTCATAAAAAGTCAAATGACTTTGAAGTACCGATTCTATTAAACATCAAAAAATATCATCCCACACTCGGGCAAAAAGCACATATTTCAAGTAATAGAGTTCTCGGAGCTTAACGAAGTGTCCTGGGAGATTATCCAGCGCGCCATTACGTCTCCGTTGGAGGTAGGGAGGTGATAAATTTGTCGTTATCGGGATCGCAGCGACCGCCCCGTGAGAATAACTTGGATATCTACCACCACGGCAGGTTTTACTACATTTACTACATCTGCTTACATTGTATGTTTATCAGATTCCGTGGTTTTGCTTGTTCATGGTTTTAATCGCCTCTTTGGACCGGGTCCGGCGTTGGAGTTAACATCTGGAAGTCTCGGGTTCGATCTCCGGGTCGGGTAACAAAAAAAAATGTTTTTTTTTTCAATTTTCTAATAAAAATTACGTTGGCCAGGATTAGATATGCCAGGTTGGCGATAGGCGTGCCAATGATCACATTGTGGGATATAGTGCTTTCCGCTAGTCGTGGATGCCCTGAGTGGTCCCCTGCCTTGCCATTCGATGATATGGGCGTGAAGATGATTTTTTTTATAAACTCTTTTTACACAGACAAAATATTGATTAATTCTCTTTGCGCCAATTTAATTTGTATTAAGACATGAAGAACATTTGTAGATATTATTCAAAAATAAAAATAATTAAGAGCAGTGAAACTATAAAAACCAATTCCAATTATTTTATTAGGTACCACGGATTTTTTTTTGAAAAATTGTAAATTGTTCCAAAATGATCCCACATATATTTTTTATCATCATAGTAGTAGTTTTTTAGTTATTCATAAATCAAGAGGTTGTTAAAATAGGTAAGTGAAAAATGCATGCACTATTAAGTACAACTCAAAAACCTTTAGTCGGATTATGACAAATCTAATATGGGATCTCGGAATCATGACTTATCTTTCTGAAAAGAGCCTTCAAAATCGGTTGGCTATTGGACGAATAATCGCGTAACAAACATAAAAAAATGCAGTAGAATTGAGAAATTCCTCCTTTTGGAGTCTGTTAAAAATAGATTTTTCTAATCTAAAATCGCATCTGTGGTCTAGCGGTTCAGTTGTTGGACTTGACTGCATGAGATCCCGGGTTCGAATCCCGGGTCGGGCAACAAAAAGAATATTGGGTTTTTCCAATTTTGTAATTAAAAAAAATGTTGCTCGGGATAGGATATGTGCCCGGTTGGCGATAGGCTTGCCACCTATCACATTGTGGGACTTAGTATCTTCGACTAGTCGTGGATGCCCTGGTTGTGCCTTCGGGGATATGGGCGTGAAGATACTTTTTTTTTTACTTTTTTTTTAATTTTATTGTAGGTAATTTTTATGGTTGGTTTATGGTGTTTGGTTTCTGTCGCTTAAAGTTGATTGTTTTGGGATTCGTTTAAGATATCTGAGCCCTTACTATGAGTTTACAGCTTGTCAAGTTTACTACATTCGCTACCGTCTCTGCAAAATATTTGTATGAAAACTTTGAACAGCGCCTCTGGTGGTAAGTAAGAGAAACGCATTTTTAGTCCTAAACTGTTCTTGATTTCGATACGTAACCGACCGTAGATAATCTATATTAACTCATGGCAAAAGACAAAGTACTACAAAGCCCTTACCATGAGTACGGCTTGTCAAGTTTACTATACTCGCTACCGTCTCTGTAAATTATTTGTATGTAAACTTTGAACAACGCCTCTATTGGTAACTAAGAGAAACACATTTTTAGACCAAAAGTGTTACAGATTTAGACATGCAACTTACCGAACGTAATTAATACCAACTCATGGTAAAGTAGACGGTTAAGCTATGAGAAACCTATTTCCTAAAGTGGTATGCTATAATTGTCCATTAATTTCAAATAGGCTTTTTTTTAATTTCAAATAGATAAAAATGACCAGGATACGAAACGTTTGTCAATTTCGTTGCGGATGTGTATCGCGTGAGATACAGAAACGATTGGCGTCGAGGACGTTTGTTCACCTCGCTGATATGGTGTAGAAAATAGCCGGTTATAATCAACGAATCGTTATCCGTAAATACAAACGTGTTTATCTAATAATAATAATAATAGTTTATTTCAGATGTAATAAAATCCAGATCCTCACATTAAAATAACATTTGGAGAAATCTATGTAAAATTATTATGAAAGAAAATTAAACAAATTGAAACAAAGTCAACATTTTCAATACTGGCGACATAAAATCATTAATAAATTGAGTAATAAATTAAAGTAAGATTAAAATTTACAGGTTTTGGTCACATAAAATAATACATTCAATTATCGATATAAAGTAAATCAAGTCGAAAGAAAAATAATTATTAAAATAAATTAAATGTGTGTAAATTAAATGTCTAAAATATATAACATTTTCCATCGTCAGCGTTTGGCAAAACTTCCTAATATTCGTATTTTTAAATGAAGAAACACTTATACTGTTTTTCGTATCACTCATAACTTAATTATTTTATAAATAGCCTATCTAGCGTCATATGCGAAACCGGTAGGCTATTCATAAAATAATAAATTATAAGAGATACGTAAGTGAATGAATGAATGAATGAACTCTTTATTGTACACAATTAAACTTATTACAAAATGGAACAACTAAATATTAACAAGAGCATATTATTATAGTTTACAGTACACAAAAGGCGGTCTTATCGCCAAACAAAGCGATCTCTACCAGACAACCTTTTTGTCTGAGGAGATTATACGAGTATAAACATAGGTTCAGTAGGTAAAGAGATTAAACATACAAAAATTAAAACACAAGATTAAAATATTTATAATAACATTAAGGAGAAAAACCAAAACAAAAAAAATAAAAACAAAAATAGTATAAATGTAAAACTAAAATAAACAAGATACACCATTTCAAATTAAGACATAACAATATTACATAATTTAAATGGAAGTAAATACCACATCAATTATCACAAACACAAAATATGAATGTTTGCCTGAAAGTAACGAAACGTTGTCAATAGTCCCATAAGTTTTGAAACCTGCGACGAACGACAGTAGTTAGATAATTTATCGACGAGCTTTTAAGAGGTTATTATGATTACATGATTTTGTTGCAGTGGAACTGCAATAATCGACTTCCAACTATTTTATTAGGTACCACGATGCGATTCCCGGGTCGGGCAACAAAAAGAAATTGTGGTTTTTCCATTTTCTAATAAAAATAACGTTGCCCGTGATTAGATATGTGGCTGTTGGTCCAGTAATCGCGTAATAAACATTCAAACAAATTAAACATACCTACATTCAAATTAATAAAGTCTAACTTTTAAAAAAAGTAAACTACATGTAAATACCAGGTACTTGATATGACATCTTATCTTAATGTGCCATGCATAAAATCTCTTGGTAAGTCCTAGAAACGATGGCTAGACGTCGTGAAGAGAGGTATGCGAGCCCGTAATAGCTATAGGATGATAGATATAGAGGAAAGCGGAGGAAGAGAGATAAGAAGGCGGACATTGATTTCAAGTGAGATAAATGCCGAAAAAACGGAGATATGATAAGATTTCATGGATGACAATTTAATAACGTTCAAAGTTTGAAAGTCTGTAATTTTACAGCCTTATTTTTGATTTCCTAGAAACTTTTTTTTAGTTAAGTGTTATTTGAAGGTTCGAGATTTAAAAATGCTACTCTGATCTCTAGATTTCGTGTCTTCGGCTAGTGCCCTGGCTGTGCCTCTGCCTACGGAATATGGAAGTGAATGGCGTGAAGATACTTTTTTGCTCTGCTAAAATTTGAAAAGCTGACTAAAATTGGGTCATATTTTTGAGATGTCACTAATTTAGAAGGGTTCTTGCTATGGTTTTAGTTTTGAATTTAATTAAGTCCCTTCTGTGGTCTAGCGGTCCAGGTGTTGGATTTAACTTCATGGGGTTTCGATTCCCGGGACGGGCAACAAAAAGAAAATATGTTTTTTCCAAATTTCTTATTAAAAAAATGTTGCTCTGGATTAGATATGTGCCCGCTTGGCGACAGGCTTGCCACCTATCACATTGTGGGACTTAGTGTCTTCGGCTAGTCGTGGGTGCTCTAGTTGTGCCTCTGACTACCTCATCAGGGATATGGGCGTGAAGAAGCATAAGGAATTTAATTTTAAATTGTTTTTTTAATTAATCTATTTGTTGATGTGTCTGTTAAACATCAAAGAAAATTTTCGGGATTAACTGAAATTAGCTGGAAGAAATCTCTTTATCTGAAATAAGCTGACCTTTTGTAGAAGTGTTTTAGTTTTAATGCTTATATTTTTTTATATAATATAGTAATATAACATAATAAATATATGTTTGTCCACAGTGATGAAAGGTGGATCATCATGGGCTTGACAGAAGACATGCGCAAACGCAGCCCCCACCGCACCCCCGACCTTCCGCCCCTGCCCCCGCCAATTCAACCCTGTAGCGGCTTCCTTGGCAACGTGAGTACATTACGTAATTTATATACTACATTTTTAAAACATTTAATATAATTGTAATTATGACGCATGTCCAAAAATGTAGAAAAAAGTTCGCTTATTTTAATTTTCTTATTGATTGTGCAAACATTTTATTTTCTAATCATTTTATTTGAACTTTTATTGTCTGACTTTAATCGTTTTCGAGTTGTTGCAAAAAAAAAAAAAAACACTTAACGTTTTCAACCTACGTTGGGAATACTTAAACTGTTGAATTGTTTCCATCCTTGGCACTTGGTGAAACTTCATTATGTGTTTTTTATATATGAGTTGCTTGCGCTGTTTCACTTTACACATTTTTAAAAACGATGAAACAAAAACAATGGTTAAATATTTCTACAGCATCTTTGAAAAGCTTGTGCTTAAGTTACTGTAGCCCTGAAAATGCCGTAAAAGCGAAAACGGTTGGATGATTTTGTTATTTTATAATTTTTAAAAACATATTAAGTCAAAGAGTGTATATCTCCCTTGTTCCTTTCAAAAACAATTAAAAGAATATTTTCTTCGGGTAATTTTTTTGTAGTTACATTTTAGAATTTATCATGTTTTTTCTTGTATACGTATTAATTTATTGTTTTTTTTTAACGGGTTGACTGAAAGAAATTTCTTCCATCAGAGATAAGATTTTTTACTTAGGTTTTTTAAGTCTTAATTTTTTCTGTAATTTCTGTTGTATAAAATAAATAATTATTATTATAAATAATAATAAGTCTATTCATATGTAAAATGATACGTAAGAAATACTTACAATTATTTAAACAATTTGTTACTTATTATATTTTTAATTTAAAATTTTATTTGGCAGGATAACCAATCCAATGAATTTCATAATGGTAAGAAAATCATGTCGCCTATAGACACGAAAAGAGTTTTCGTAGCGAAGTTCGAAAAATTGTGGAAATTTACGGCATTTTTGGCTGTATCCTTCGATTGCGTTGGCTTAGAACAGCGGTCGGCAACCTTTTGGCAGGCAAGGGCCACAAGGCGGCAAAATAAACTAAAGGTGGGCCGCACTTGTAATATTTACCATAGAAGCCAAATATAAAAAAAAGTACCTTCACGCCCATATCCTCGAAGAGTTGGGCAGAGGCACAACCAGGGCACCCACGACTAGCCGAAGACACTAAGTCCCACAATGTGATAGGTGGCAAGCCTATCGCCAACCGGGCACATATCTAATCCCGAGCAACATTTTTTTTATTAGAAAATTGGAAAAACCAAATTTTCTTATTGTTGCCCGACCCGGGATTCGGACCCGGCACCTCATGCAGTAAAGTCCAACACCTGAACCGCAAGACCACAGAGGAGAACAAAGAGGAGAACCTTACATTATTATGAAAAAAAAAACAAGATCAGACAATCAATACGAGGGCCAAACTGAAAGTTTTTAGAACTGGCAACTTAAAAGCATTATATTAAAAAAATAAGTTTAAATTTTGAAAATAGAACTCTTTACCAATAATATTGAGTATACATTTCATTCATTTGTCATTTGTTTTACCTTTTGGCGGCAAATTGAAAATTGTCTGTGCACGTCAGAATGAATTTAAGCCGAGAAAATTTTCGTGCAATGATTTTGTATGACTTTCGATGGCATATAAGTCAACAAGAAAGTTATGATAGACTTCGATTCGCTTTTCACGATGAAGCCCCATCTCGTGCCACAGTTTACAACTGGTTTAATGAAT
>NJDC01002910.1:59677-73127 GCA_002245475.1 Calephelis virginiensis | reverse complement strand
GTTTCAACGTCTCTAGATAGAGCCATCATATAAAACCTAAACAATTTTAAAGTAGGATTGCAGCCTAGGTCTTCGCTTGTTTTATTAAAAAAAAAACACATGAATCAAACTAGTGGCTTCCCTTACAGTAAGAGATAACCGCAGCCTATACACACCATAGAATTTGTAGTTGTGTCGCTGTTCTTTTTTTTGTTTTTTTTTTTTTGAATGACTAAATTACCCTTTGATTAAACGTTCCCTTTTCAATTATTTATCACAGAAGTGTTGTCAGATATTATTTATTGTTTAATTTTTGTATGTATTTATATAGATGTATATTTGTGTCGTATGTATGTGTATTGATTATGCTACCTAAAATTATGTTGAAATGTAAAGTTATTGTTTTTTTTTCTCTTTGCACCCCATTTAATTATTTTTTTTCTAATAAAGTTAGGTTGACTGGTAGAGAATGCCATGTAGCATTAAGTTCACCTTTGTACAATATAGTTCATGAATTTTAAATAAATAAATAATAAATAAATAAATTGTTGCTAATCTCACGATTTTTTGCAACTTCACCGAGCTTTGTGGGCCGAGCAAAATGCTCAGCCCGAGACATCATTATTTAAATACATTGGACTGTTACCTACAACGCCAGCACCAAGGGCTGTCTCCCGGGAGACAGCGTTCTGGTTACTGGGTGGACTTGATGGAGGAGTATTGGTGGCTCGTCGCTCGGCGTTAGGCGCCGGGCGCAAGAGAGGTCTTCGTCACCGAGACCGGCGGCGACGGTGTAGTGTGACGTTATTGTGTTGTGAGTTTGTCGTGTTCCGGTTGGGAGTTGGGAGTATAGCGTTCGCCGCGGTTATTGGGTCCGGAGGATCCGATAACACGTGGCGGGGTCTTCTATGATTTGGGGGCGTGTGTAGTCACACGCGGATGCTAACACCGGATTTGGGTGGGCAGCTGTTTTTATTAAAGTAACGTTCCGATAGTTCTTTGAAATGCTGCGCTATCGTGTGTAAATCGAGGTCACGATGTATTTTTGACATATTTTTGTCTAGAGTGACCCCTAGGTATTTTGTTGAGTTTTCCCAGGGGATCGCTCTTCCGAATATATTGATGGTGCCGGGGCAGCGCCTGGAACTCATCCGTTCGGGTCTGAGACCTCGATTAAAGTACACCGCTGTACTTTTAGTCGCTGTCCTGTGGAGATAGTGTTAGGCCATTTGTGCATGTCTACCGGTCTATGGTAGCACCCTACCCTTCGGATTGGAAAATGACATTGTCATCATGGTGATGGGAAAAGACAGTGAATCCATAGGGCATGTTCCTTCACAGTACTCAATTACCACTGGTCTTGTTGATTGACGTGTTTCGCCATTGCATGCGTTTTACGAGGTGCCATACGGGAAGGCAGGTAGGTAGGTAGGCATAGTGGACTTAAAGCAACACGGGGTAAAACCTACACATCTCCTACAGCCCTCACCTCATCGGCCATGTCAAAAGACATTCCTCCACCCACAAACCACAATCATCCTAACAAAGACAGCGCAACGAAGTATGCTCTTTCTCATTTTCGAACTAATACGTCCTATTCCAGTATTTGTGATCTCGCTATTGCCAATGCGGTCAGCGAAGGTAACACTACAGACTATCTAAAGCGTTCCCCTTTCAACTTTTATCCTACATTCAAGACTTATCTAACGTACCCAAATCTCGCAACTATAAAGTAACTTTGGGACAGGCATAGAATTCTGAAAGGCAAGTCTAACGGTCTTATACAATACCTCTTTGAAAAGAGCTTACCAAGAACTCCATTCAAACTGTTTTCTTGCACACTCTCTTTTCGATTTACTGGTTACCCTATCCTTCAGACTGGAACATGACAAAGAGGAGCATACACACTTATACGACGATATGCCTTCAGGAATTGGCAGACACATAAATAAGTAGTAAATAGGTAAGTATTATTAAGTTTAAATTTGCAAGCAAGGCGGTGGCTTGTGTGGTATCAATTGCAGAATTCTAAAACTCTATTTTCTTTTTTCATATTATTAAACAGCAAAGAAGCACACGTCTCTCCTGTTAATAAGAGACAACTGTGACCTGTAGACACCATGCATGTAGATGAGTCGCTCTCCTTTGGCCGGGTATGGGCTATTCGTGCAAGTCTTCCTGGGCTACCTATATAGTCAGACTGGCTACAGCGGCTGTGATGCAATCCACAAATCTTAATATATATAATTCTTGGGTTCGTGTGTTTGTCACTGAACTCCTCCTAGACGACTAGAGTGATTTTGATTTTTTTTGTGTGTGTTCAAGGGGATTCGAGAATGGTTTAGATTCACAATTTCGACTCTGGAAAATGGTTTTTTCATTATTTTTTTATTTGTAAGTAGTCGTTGATTTTAGGATGTTTTACATTGGGTCCGGCAGACTGCGCTACTATCGAAACATTAATGTCAAGCGATACGAAGTTTGCTGGGTCAGCTAGTCTTATATAAAATCAGTCAGATTGTTTGCAATCACCTACTACCAATACAATACCTGAAATCACAAAGGTTGCATTTATTTTGTTGGCAACATACCAGCGTATTTCGTATACTTAATTATTAAGATATTTTTTTTTTATGGTTGTTTGTAATTGTTACGGTCAATATTATTATTAGATTCCATTTTACTGATATTCGTTATTGAGATAATAATAACGCCATCTATTATATAAATTAAATAACATCACCATAACATCCACAACTATTAACATGTACTTGAAACTTAGTTCTACTAAAATGTAACAGATGACTCTCACTTCAAAATTTCTTTTTCAAGCGAATAAAACTCACATATTCATTTTATACTAGTGTACTTGCCTAATTTGATATGTTGTACTATTTTCATTTAAAACTTATTATATATTTTCCCTAAAAGAAAAATGCACCAACCAATACAATTTTGCCAAATTCTCTCTGATTTTCTAAAAACAGCCTTTAAAATCGTATGAGCTGATTTTTAAGATTTTACGTTGTTATACTTACCTATGCTCAAATTTACCTACCAAGGTACCACAAAATGTAATAGTAGGTATACCTGTTCCAGAAAAAAAGCGTTACTTTAAACACTTAAATAATGTTACAGTTAGGTACTGGCTAATTTGAAAGTTTAGATTCTTAAACAACGATTTTTAAAAAAATGTTTTCTATTGTTAGAATCACATATTAAGTACAAGTAAAATGAAAAAAAAAATACCTGGCATAAAAATCAAACAAAGCGTGGAAAGTGACCAATTTGCAGAGATACTACTCAGTTTTGGCGCCATCGAGAGAAAAGATGGTCGAAGTTTTTTCATAATTATTGAATTTCGTGTTGATATTGAGTGAAATTAGTCAATTTTGGTGGCATTTTGTACAATTTTGTTCGGTGAAAGTGTAAAAATGAAATAATCATTCAGAAATTAGCGTAAGTAAGGAAATACACGATTATTTTCTCGTTGCCGCCAAATCTCATTCATGAGCTTGTGTAAAAAGGCTACCGCTTTACCCAAGAGCCTGACATGACTTCCTGACGACTTATGACTGATGACTAATTAAAATTAATTGAAATTGATATAAAATTTTATGCAAATTTCTACTTGACTAATGACTTAATACCAACGTGAAGGCCAAAACCTAAAGAAAGAAAAAGAAGAGATACTACTCACCAGAGGTCACCAACTACTTATAAAATTATTATTGTTTTCATTGATCCCTTATATTTTAAAGTTAGTTAGTGTTACATGCTAATTGAAGGCTTGAGTTCGAGAATGGTTTAATTGATTTTTTTTTCAAAAAATAGTTCTTGGTATCGTTGGATTTAGAAAGAAATACTATATGTAATGACCGTTTCAAAATAACAAGAATCGCATTATATCTCGAGATATTCAGACTAAAAACGGTTTAACTGACACAGATGTCGAAATCGCTAATACCAAAAATATTAATTAAACCTACATAAAATATCATAATTATTTCAGCCCAAATATAAAAATGGATTAGGTAGATCGCCAAAAACTCTTTTGACTTTTAACAAGCGCCATATTTGGGCTGATTTTTTTAGTAAAATTGAAAATAATGCTCCCAATGTTCAAAATGTTATTTGCATCAAAGCATGTATTTATTACCTAGTCAAACCGTTCTCGAACTCAACCTTTCAATTGAGAATATATTAAAAGACATAATATTACCGCCTGAACGCTAATTTTATTCACGCAAGAGGTTTAACTACTCAGCTTCATGTTGGGTTAGTTTTCGCACTATAGCCACTTTGATCTTCTATAGGATAGGCGAGCAATTATACGGCTCACCTGATACATGTGTGTTATAAAACATACCACATAAGAAGTGTTACTATCCTCTGTTCTGAGATGTAAGCAGTACCCGATCCAGCTATTTCGCCGCTCCGGGCAAAATAATATTTGCCGTCTTTTACTCATGCGTTATTCTATAGATAGTTTAATTTTAACCTATAATAAAAGCTTTTAAAAAGACACTTTTTCCCCTCTGAAATTAATGAAATAAAATAAGTTTCGTTTAAGATATTTCTGCAAAAGTAAATTGGAAAAGAGTTACTAAAATTTGACCGCCTCGTTGGCCGAGTGGCTAGCGTAAACGCCTAACTACGCCGAACTACCGCGAGGCTCGGGTTCGATTCCCGACGGGGGCAGGCATTTGTGTGATGAACATTTAGATGTCTGCATTTCCGGGTCTGGGTGTTTATTAAATTTATTCTAGTATCTATTTAAGTATTTCTATGTATTAGAATCGTTGACTAACACCCATAACACAAGCATATAATTTGCTTACTTTGGGGTTAGATTCAATTGGTGTGACTTGTCCAGAGATATTTATATTTATATATTTAAAATTTACAGAAACACTTGATTTCGCCGCCTCTCGTTTTTCCGCCCCGGGCAATTGCCCGGTTTGCCCCCCTCTAGATCGGGCGCTGGATGTAAGTGTGCCTCAGAACTAGAAGAGAAAAGTGTAAACTCTGTCATTATAGCGACAGTTAAGATGGTGGCCTATTAATGACCTATTCAACCTACGCTCATCTGAGCCGGTAAGGTTATTACTCGATGATAGTCTTGCCAAAAATTGCCCAAATGGTACCTATCATAATCTAAAATATTCTGGCCAAAAACTTCAGTGGCCAACGTTGTCGTGTTTCAATTAATGTTACAGGTAGCAAATTTTTGGGAAGAGGATTAATATCCTAGAGCATATTTTATGACTTCAATTTCTTGGTATCAAAAAACCCATCAGGAGGTTACATGCTCGAGAACTATATTTTTTATGAATGTTAATCGATTTCTACGTGATTTGTGAACCTTTTTTAAAACTTCCTCTTTATTTGAAACTATCAGTTTCACGCAGCTTCGCCTACGTAACTAGGCTTTTACTGCACATATTTTGATGAAACAAAGCCAATGTCACTCAGGGATAATGTAGCATACTAAAGGTGAAAGAATTTTTGAAATCGGTCCAGTAGTTTCGGATCCTTTTCATTTTAAACAAACAAACAAAAATCAAACATTTCCTGTTTATAATATTAGTATAGATAGCGTACTTTCGAGCGATCCCATTGCCACCAAGTCTGGATAGATGATGAAGGAATTCCACGGAAGTCGAGGACATTATGTAATTTTTAAGTATCGAGATCATTTACTTATAGAAATCGAATTCGGGTTTTAAACAGATTTACTCTCCTAAAAAAATTCATTTGTATCCCAAAACTTTTTAGTGCATTTTTCGAGTTGAGTTTAGAATTTTTCAAAAATCATTAAAAAACGTTTTATCTCAAAGAAATGACTTTTTTTAGCTCGATTTACCTAGTGTTTGACTCCTGAAAAAAAACCTAAAAAAATGTTTTTGACTTGAATTGTTTTAGCAAGAAATAGGGTTTTTCCTGATATATAATAAATTATTAATCCAAAACAATCAAATTGATCATATTTTATGTTGCATGTTATTGAAAACTGATATTATAACCTTATCAAGTAATAGTTGAAGCCGGTGAAGTTCTAAAAACCTCGCGGTTAGCAACAAATTAGCCATTCACCTACTTGCTCGTTTGCCTCCTCTTCTATAATAAAAAAAATAAAAAAAAAGTATCAACTAATAATGTAAAAAAGTATTATTTTAATTAATTAACATGTCATGTTTTAACATATTTATGGCTTAAGTCTTATTCAACGTGATTTTTATCTGGATTATGTTTAACATTATCAGTTAGCCAGCTAGAAACTATCTTCAAAAATGGCATATGTTTTCAAAAACGTTATCCATGTTTGTTTTAAACCGTCTATTTTTTTTGTATTGTTCGAATGTATTTTGCTGTATTAGCTTATGTGCTATTTACTCAGAATACGCATCTCTTCTCCAGGAACCATTTTTTGCACAAAAGCAAAGTGGAAAAAATGTGACATGAGGTTTTTGAAATAACCCATTCAATTAGAATATCCTCATCTGATAGCATGCTATACCTAAAGTATATACCTACTAAAATCCATAGGTTTAACCTACGATGTGTATCCAATATCAGTTATTAACAATACAGTATCAACCTTGATTATCCTTACTAAATCCGTTTCAACACTATCAATCACCGGACCACGATAAAAAAGCTTTCATGGTAATGGACTACCGTACTTCAGCGTTATCTCGAGTATTTTCTGGTAAAAATATTCATTTTCCATTCAACTCTAGTCTTGCGAAACTGTTTTGTTTTATGAAGATGAAACAAGTGTTGTGGAAATGGCTTATTTAGAGTTACGCCAGTTTGATGACGGGATACCGAAATTTCTTACGAACTGGAGCACAGATGATTTAAATGATGTAAGGTTGTTTTTATACTTGATTTTTTCTGACTTCGTTCTTTTGCTTAATTTATTAATCTTCACGCCAAGCCTCTCACGGGTTAAGCAGAGAGTATCGAGCCAAATGCCAAATGAATCCTTGCTGATCTGCCTAGCTTCCTCCATGTAGGTAAATACCTTTTCTCATACGCCGAAACATACCAGTTTTGGAGGTTCTTGACACCACTCTCATATACAACTTAATCGATTTGATCGTGGAATGTCCACCTCGTATTATCTTATTTTTGGAACGAAGTTTCTTATTGCGCGTTGTGAATGGGGGCTAGACGGAAAAAATTCTTACGAAAATGTTATCACGACACTTTTTGCTCTGTGGTCTAGCGGTTCAGTAGTTGGACTTGACTGCATGAGGTCCCGGGTTCGAATCCCGGGTTCGGACAATTTTTTTTTATTGTTTTTATATTTTTCGTTTTTTTTACTATCATTTTTCATTTTTTTATTTTTTTATTTTTTTAATTTTTATTGTCTTTTTTTTATTTCATGTTTCTCTGTCTCTATAAGAGAGATAGAGATTACTAGAGATTGATAGAGATTGAGAGTGAGAGGGGGGAGAGAGAACTTCGTTCCATCCGGGTGTCCCTTGACACCTCTCAACTTTTTTTATTTATAATATGTTGTATGGTGTAGGGTCGCTAACAATATGGCGGCTCTCCAGATGGTAGCACACCGTCGTCTATAAACATCATATAGCTATTTTATGCTTAAGATTTATTATAAGATTAAGATATGCTTAAGATTTATTCACCGAACACGATAATCACAGGAACTGACGTAATGTCCACAGTGACGTACAGAGACGTAATGTGGTACAAATCCGCGAAACTACTGCATGTTCCTGTACCAACTCAGAAAGCACGAGACTGCTTTACAAGTTCTATAACTTAGTTTTTTATGTATTTTGATACTAAATTCAATGTTCGGTTTAAAATAGTTAATTTGGTCCGAAATTGCTGTCAACGCCAAAATGCCCCGTATTGGTTCAAGCTTTTTTGCAGAAAAGACCATCTAACTGCCTGCCAGGCAGCTCGTAAAAGGCGAGCATAGGCTTACCGCCACTAACACCGTGACATCCTACTAGGTGGTACAGTTTCGCAGTGACTCGCCCGACAACTATTTATTCCTGCCGTCATTATGTCCAATGCTTGCCGTTGACGTGTTCCGGTTTGGAGGTTAGGGTAGCCGGTAAACTTACTAACATTCTGGCCTCAGGTTGGCAACGCATTACCACCTTTGGTGTCTCTAGGCGGCATGAATTTCTTACCATCAGGAAATCCGTCTGCTCGCTTGCCTTCCAATATCATGAAAAAAACTCATATATTAACGTTTCGGCCAAGTTACATTGGTCACGAGCTGATTGTGTTTCAACTGGGGAAAGAAGTATCTTCACGCCCACATCCCCAAAGAGGGGTCAGAGGCACAACCAGGGCACCCACGATTAGCCGAAGACACTAAGTCCCACAATATAATACGTGGCAAGCCTATCGCGAACCGGTCACATATCCAATCCCGGGCAACGTTTTTTTTTTAATAAAAACCAAAATTTCTTTTTGTTGCCCGACCCGGGAATCGAACCCGGGAGAATCCCAACTGGGGGGATGGTTATAAATTGTGATCGGTTTGGAGTCCAGTGATTTCAAAAATTAAACTGCTGCGTATACAGACCTTCACGGAAGCTGAGGATATGATTAGTATTAAGTATTGGGTAAATCAAGATAACGGACATCACAGCTAGAGAATAGGTGGGATTCCACCCCTCTGACGTATGGAGACGATCCGCAGATACTGTTAGCTAGTGACACTGACCAATGTAACTTGGTCGAAACGTCATGTAAGTTAATATACGAGATAAGGTCCAATGTGAACCCAAAATAATTAGTTGGTACATATAATTTCTATAAAACGTCTGCAGAAATTATGGATTTCATCTGTTTCTGATTAATTTTAAGAATTCTCCAGATTTCATAGAAAATTTAAAGTATCTTCACGCCCATATCCCCGAAGAAGTTGGCAGAGGCACAGCCAAGGCACCCACGATTAACCGAAGATACTAAGTCCCACAATGTGATAGGTGGCAAGCGTATCGCCAACCGGGCACATATCCAATCCCGAGCAACGGTTTTTTTTTATAGAAAATTTATAGAATTTCTTCAGTTATCAATGTGTTTTTGGTTTCAGCTGGATACATCACAATATCCTTTTCCAAACACTCTTTGGCATGTCAAATCGGCCAAAGAGATAGCCATCAAATCCACATTAATGGTTCTTGTTGGTGTATTAGGAATATTCTTGAACTCTGTGATCCTGCTAATTCTGATAAAAAACAGGTGGCTTTGGACAGCCAGTAACTACCTTATTGGAAACCTTGCTTTGGTAGACTTACTCACTCTACTTATATGTCCCTGGTTTATGTTGGTCCGAGATTTTTATCAAAATTACGTTTTGAAGAATTTTGGGTGCCGATTTGAAGGATTTTTACAGGGTAAGAGATTTTTGCATTTTACTCTTGGGACATTTTCCCATTTTAAATTAGAAGAATAATATTTCGTCACGCCCTTGAGCAATCTTATTTCAATAACACAATGGCTCGCACAAGTTCAAGCTTTAAGTGAACTGATTTCTTCGAAGGTGAAGCTCTAACGCTAAGCCCTAGCCATGAGCCTAAGTAGATTTTGGTCATGTTACTGGAGGAAAATACTCATTGCTCTCCTTTATGAGAGAGACTTGACCATGCAAACAAACATTATACACTTTTTTATATACATAATTGCTAGTACCTAAGTATCGCTCAAATTAGAAAACTGCTTCTTCTTTCTTTAGGTTTAGCCATTAGTCAAGTAGAATTTTGCATCAAATTTTATATCAATTTCAATTAATTTTAATTATTCATCAGTCATAAGTCGTCAGGAAGTCAGGTCAGGCTCTTGGGTAAAGCGGTGGCCTGTTTACTCAAGCTCATGAATGAGATTTGGCGGCAACAAGGAAATACACGATATGCTAATTTGTTAATGATTATTTCATTTGTGCACTTTCACTGAACAAAATTGTACAAAATGCCACCAAAATTGACTAATTTCACTCAATATCAACACGAAATTAAATAATTATGAAAAAACTTCGACCATCTTTTCTCTCGGTGGCGCCAAAACTCAACTGCTTCTTTTAAAAGATCTTTTTTTCAGTTTTTTTTTTGTTTCTATAAACCTAGGGTCAAGGACATAGCTGAGTTATTATAAAATATAAACATGTCATATGATTTCAGCAACATTTCTTCTAGCCGGCGTGGCAGCGGTGATGCTCGTCTCCTATGACAGGTTAGCAGCAGCAGCGCTTACCACAGATGCTAGAATAACCAAGGCGTCAGCTCCAAAGCTGATACTTGCGTCATGGATAATTCCGTTGTGTTTATCGTTGCCCTGGATAATTAAAAGGGAATATGTGGTAAAAATCGCAAACTTCTTTTACTGACACTGATAGCCTCCTTAGTCTTTTGTGAAAATAACCGGATTCTGTTAAAGCGAATAATATTGTTTTTTAAAATAAGAAAAGTACGAAAGTTAGAAGTCATTTCTAAAATCTAAATAAAGTATATTCACGCCCATATCCCCGAAAAGGTAGTCAGAGGCACGACCAGGGCACCCAAGACTAGCCGAAGATACTAGGTCCCAAAATATGATAGGTGGCAAGCCTATCACCACCAACCAACCAACCACCGGGCCCAACCGGGCACATATCCAATCCCGAGCAACATTTTTTTTATTAGAAAATTGGAAAACCCCAATTTTGTTTGTGTTGTCCGACTCGGGAATCGAATTCGGGACCTCATGCAGTCAAGTCCAAAAACTGAACCGCCAGACCACAGAAGCGATACAAAGATTTTTCCGAAATATTCAAAGTGTGGCCAATGCAATCCCGATCTGTGCAAAATACGTACTGCCTTTAAAGATGCAAATGAATATATGTAATCCTAACATATAAACATTTGTATTGTAACTAGGTCACCCTAATATATACATTTATACCTAAGGTATCCTAGTATAGTTAAGCAGAGTGTATCAAGTGCTGTTTAATATAGCCAAATTTATTAGGTACTTGTGTCATACACACCCCGGGCGCCAATATTTTTTTTATGTTACTGTAAGGCAAACAAGTAGACGGATTTCCTAATGGTAAGAAATTCATGGCGCCTAGAGGCACCAAAGGTTGTACTGGTGCGTTGCCAACCTGAGGCCGGGATGTTAGGTCTCAAGCAACAGTAAGTTTACCAGCTACCTTACCCTCCAAACCGGAACACGTCATGATGTTATGGTGGCAGGAATAGGTAAGGCGGTGGTACCTATCCGGGTGAGTCGCTGTGAAACTCTACCACCCTAGTCAGTCATTAACCGAGTGCTACTAACAATGCCTATCTGTTTTATCTCTCAGGATTCCTATGTCGTATAAATTTGGAAATGCAGACGTAAGATTCCACTATTTAAGTAACTTATACGCATAAGAAATATCTTTGAAATTGCACGATAGAGATGTGTCACAATTCAAAAGGACTTACAAATCTGACTCAAATTTTCAACTGATTTTTTCCGAACCCAACGCTGTTGCTAAGTTCCTCACCTCTAGATAAAGATAGTGTCTACCTTAGAACGAGAGTTTAAAAAAATTAAAAGTTGATTTGAGGTGATGATGTCGATCGCCAATAGTTCTTTCGGTCTATCATTGTTCTGGATTACCTACAAAATATTTTTGAAGTGAAAACTTCTTTAGCGACGTTGCGCACTTTTTTTTAGAATGGTTAAAAACTTATGAACTCGCGTCAGATCGTCAGATCGTCAAACGGCGAATCGACAGCAGATCAAAAATTCGTAAGACGGTGCAGGGCAATAAATTAATATTGTATTCTAACACATAAATGATAGTATATTTCTAATGATAATTAAAGCAATTCGTGCAAAATTGAATAATATAATTGAATGGGAATCCTAACTATAAGATTTTAAACTTAAATCGTCGCGAATTAATAACATTTTTAATTATTTATACGGGATACTCACGATCTCTTTTTATTTTATTTGTCGATATTTCGGCCTAGTTGCATAGGCCGTGGTCACGACAAATAAAATAAAAAGAGATCGTGAGTATCCCGTATAAATAATTAAAAATGTTATTAATCCTAACTATTCCAAAATATCAAAAAGTTTTCACTTCTTGGATTGGAACCCGACGTTTCGTCCTTAAAAATGATGGCGACTGCTCGAATTTAAAAATATAACAAGACCTTGTTCAAAAATATTCAAAACACACCCACTTATCAGCTCTACCTATACGGAAAAAAGGATAGTCAATCTTGATATTGTTCAGGTTCAGCTTAGGCTTAGTACAGATTATTAAAGAAAAATAATATAGATGAGGAGGAGAGGTGTCTTCACCTCATGGGAAAATATCACAACCAACGTATCAAAAAAATGTTTTTGAGAAATAATTAAAACTGCAAAAACCGGCTCTAATTATTTCATTGGGTACCACGTCGCTATTTGATTATTATTTTAACGGAAAATAGCAAATGATTTCAAAATGGTATTTTAGCAACATCCTATCAGCAGTTTTTGAGTTTCACTTAATAATGCATAAATTTTTTACTTATCTTGATAACCTCTTCTTAATGAGTGATATGAGAATCACTTTGGCACCAATGATATGTTATGGGACCACCGACTTGATCCTGATCTGACCCGTCTTTCTTAAAAAAAAGCATCAACATCGTTTAACTATTGGACAAGTATCGCGTAACAAATATAAAAAAACATACATTCAAATTGAGAAACTCCTCCTTTTTTTGAGTCGGCTAAAAATAATTTAAAACGGTTTTCAGGAACGCCCGTGGTTGGACTTTCTGGAAAAATATTGTTTTGAAGACTCTTCTGTACTTGATATTTATTGGCATTTCGTGGTTCTACTACTTGTATGGTTGCCTCTGGGAGTTATGATTGTAACGGTCAGTATCTTTTTTGTCATTAGATTTTTTGAATTTTTAGTGTCTTTTGATTTTCATTAATTATTATTTTTATCAAGCCTTTACGGAATGTTTAATAAAAGGTAAACCTTTTAAGATACCTTTATTTAAGAAAGGATCCCTTTTCCAAAAGGTATTGCAAGCAAATGACATTAAAATTCCTGAAACCCCTTATTACCAAAGTTAATCGTTTGAATGATAGACACTTCCAAAATGGTAACCTGTGCCATCCCACATTAAAAATTTTAAATAATACATAATCTGTAAATCTCAATGAAAACTTTTAAAGAAAATTGGTTTGACCAGATATAGTAAAATAATATAATTTTTATAAACAATACAATTTTAAGAAAAAATCCAATTTTTATATCGTAAATATAATACCAATGCCTTTGTACTATGAAAAACAAATAATATTTTGCCAGTGAAAATTTATAGTAGTATTTTAGAACATCTAGTCAAATACCACTTGCTTCTCTCAAAATGTAAACTTAAATTATGCTCACTACTACAGAATATTTATGCAATAGTACTAACGTAGAGAAGATTCACAC
>NJDC01002910.1:32870-59348 GCA_002245475.1 Calephelis virginiensis | reverse complement strand
GGTGAGATTAGTTCGACCACGTTTGAATTCATTAAACCAGTTGTAAACTGTGGCACGAGACGGGGCTTCATCGTGAAAAGCCAATCGAAGTCTATCATAACTTTCTTGTTGACTTATATGACATCGAAAGTCATAAAAAATCATTGCACGAAAATTTTCTCGGCTTAAATTCAATCTGACGTGCACAGGCAATTTTCAATTTGCCGCCAAATCGTAAAACAAATGATAAATGAATGAAATGTATACTCAATATTATTGGTAAAGAGTTCTATTTTCAAAATTTAAACTTATTTTTTTAATATAATGCTTTTAAGTTGCCAGTTCTAAAAACTTTCAGTTTGGCCCTCGTAACAAATGGCTTGCCCTAAGCGAGTAAACCAGCTGGGCTAATTAGTATCTTTTTTTGTATTAGGCTGTCAAATGAGTGTTTTGTATTTGCTACCTCTACGGTATTTCTGTTGGTCACATGAGATAGCAAATATAACACACGTCATTTGACAGCTATTTGATGTATACTTTATCCAGTGATCATCATTGAAAAGATATGGAATCGGGCCCCTGGTTTACTTAACATGTCAGTCAAAGTCAAATCTTAAAACGTGGTGTAAAAGGTCATACTGCGCTAAGTACATTTAAATCCGATTTACTCAAAAACTGTATAATGTCAATCAAAATGGAAGTTAGGGCATTGGTTAAAGCCTCATGTAGCGCTGAATGAAGCTGCATAACGACGACATGCTGTTAGTTTTTCTACCGGTTTTGACAAGAAACTTTTTAATCTACTTGAGACTCTTCGATTTAAGCAGCATACTTTTTTGCTACGTAAACGGCGGCTTGAAACTCAAATGGTGCTAGTACGAAAGTCTTCATGGGCGTCCCACTCACACCTGGTCATTTTATTTTTAATGGCGACAGTTCGATCCTAATTGGACATATTTAAAAAAGTGTTTTTACTCCCATTGTCTATCACACTCAAAAGACATAAGGACACAGATATTGCAAACAGTCATCCACTGGAATAATCTACATTAAGTTTTCTTCTTGCAACATGGGAAACATTTTTCAAAGTTCGGGTGTTATGTATCTAACGCAGCTGCTGGAGCAATGATTAAATCTACAAATATAATCCCTCCACTCTTTTGAGTTATAGTATGGAGCCATAATGTGGCGCTTAGAATGGAGCGCCAGGGAACTATCATCGCGAGGCGGAGGCCAGATAGTGACAAGAGCCAGGAGTAGTGCAATGAGAATCACTGCTTGCGTGCTACTGACCGCTGCAATATGTAGACTCCCATATACCATACTCGTCTATTGGAGGAAAAATTTGCCTAACGTCATTAATGCGGTGAGTTTATAGTTATACACATACATATCTTCACGCTAAGTTCTGTTGAGGAGTAGGCGTGGAGTATTGACTACCAATCGTTATGTTTTCTATAGACTTGCCATTCCTCCATGATCATTACTGTTTTTACAAAAACACGACAGTTTTGATGACTCTGGAAACCACCATCAGAAAATAAACATCCTGAGGTACTCATTTGGTCGTTGAATATCAACCCAGATCTCTTCGTGTACCAATAACCATCCACATTCGCATTGTATATCTGGTTCGTCAATCATTCATCTGCCATTCTTTTGATTTGAACGAACCAAAACTGAAAATAAAAATTGTTTGTTGTTGTTGGAGTTGTTAGACATAGTTGATTTCGCTTCCCGGTCTTCTGTTCTGACTGTCTACTATTCTTTCTGTCATCTCGAAAAAGGACAGCATTTGTTAAAATAGATATTTACCAATCTATTATCCGGCCAAGTTGCTGCACCCTCCACGCCTCACCTATTTCTGTCGATAATGACACTGTCATGTTTTCGTCTGGAGAGTCGTATCGAGACCACAGTATAGAGACATACCTGTAATATCTATGGTGTGTATACGCTATGGTATAGGCAGTTAATGACATAACAAAGATTATTTAAATTCTAAGCTGAAAAAATTATTTGTAATATTTTTCTGTTAATTATAATTTTTTGTGCATCTTCAATTTAAAGTTGAATTTTGACAGGTTGATGGTGCCTACAGTGTGATGCTCTTTGCAGCTAATTTCCTCATATACATGAACAATGCCCTCAATCCACTTATCTATGGCTTCACTAACATCAGGTTCAGACGGGCTATGGATAGAACGCCTGGTGTATCTTGTTTCAAATTCGGCACCTGGTGTTGTGTTTGCTCTATGGTAAATATTACCTTTAACAGTAACTGTCTTATTAATATAAACAGACTAAACTACTCTAAAGTTTAAGTCAAGGTTATGGTCTTTGTTACTCTACAATACAGTAATATCAACATGAACATTTGTGTACTTTAGTCCATGTTTGTTATTTAAAAGGTAAATTATCACAATTGGCTAAAATACATTGAGATATGGTAGCAGATAGAGTGATTACTTCTAGCACGGGATCTAATGAATCGGTCCCCATGGCGAGACTATAAGTCTGACACTTAAAGTTTTAATAAAATATGTTAGTTAAAAGTCTATTAATACTCACAAGTGTCGGAGTATATTTTTTTGTCATAATACTTACATTTATCACATTCTGATTTTATTTAAAAAAACCTTTTAACAGTTTTAAGTACAATTTTTGTAAACAATTCATTATAACGTAAGTATATATGCATATTTCGTATTACAGAATTTAAGCAAGAAACAATCACTCCAAGAAAACAATATTGAGAGAATTTTCGTAGTCGCTGCTAGTCCGAAGGCTAATAGAAAACTGTCACAAATGATGAAGAATTTTCTTCACATAAACAGGCAGACAGTAGAACTAAGTGTTGCTAGAGGTGATGAAGCTACTAAGCCTACCAAAGTCACTCCTTTGAGAATTGACTTAGTTTAATAATATCAAATTAGTATATCCTTCTGATACGAGGTAGGTGTTTGATAAAATGCTTATGTATGTTCCTAGTAATAGTTAGACATATCTATCTTAACTTTGCAATTTCGCATGTTTTATGCAAGATATGGGTAAAATTAAAACTAAAATCTTTTACTTATGTGACCATATTTGAATTTTAAAAATAATTTAGTTTTAAACAAAAACGTAATGAAATTAGTGAAACAGTTAATTAAACTATTAACATCAGTTAATTTTAAACCTGACTCTGTGTTAGAACTTTAAAAGAAAATGTTATTTCTATCAAGCATAGTCTAATTTTTTTTTAATTTATGTGTATATCGTGGTTTTTATTTTTAGTCATATATTATATTAAACAATCCGTGAAATTTTGTGTTATAGTCAAACTACTTTTAGTAAATTGATAATTTTTGTTTAATATTTTAGTAACTTTCAATCATACAGGCACAACATATTTCACATAATCTGAGTTCAACTTGTTTATTTTGTTATTATCCTTGTTTGCGAAATGATTTTTTGTTAAATGACATAAGTTTAATTACACGAAAAACTTTACTTATAAAAAATAGTATTAATCATTTGTGCTTTGCGTAGTGGGATTGGATTATACATAAGTTTGAAGTTCGATATACTACATTTATTATTACATTATAAATTTTTTCCAGTAATTAATTATGTAATAGGTGTGCAATTATGTTTATTGCTATAAAAGGTCAGTTTTTTTTTATTTCAGCTACTAATTTATTTGTTAATATTTCCTTTTTAAAAATTATAAAAAAAAACAATATTTTCAAAGTTATTTAGTACCAACTGCTTGTCCGCGACTTCATCAGCATAGACGAGTTACAATTTTCATACAATTTTTCATCCCCTATTATAGTCCTTTGGGAGTTAATTATTGAAAAAGTAGCCTACTAGCACTTAAAAAAAACGCAGGACGCAGCGGACGCAGGAGCATAAAATTTGGCACACTTATTGTTCATGTTTAGGAAAATGCAAAACGCTAAAATTGTTCAATAATAATGCTTATAAAGTACATTAAATCAATAAATAATACATTACCCAAACCATTACCATTTTTATTTTATAATGTCATTACATTTGACACATATAAACAAATATATAGAAGATAACGATAAAAGATCACAGATGGCGCACCATACAGTGTGGAAACAAAGTAGTTGGTCTTGAGAAATGAAGATGGCGTTTTTATCAACATGATATTAAAATTTGCTAAGGTCGAATTTCGACCAACGGGCGACCACGAGTTGTATTAGTTACGTGTCACTTGAAAGATATTAACTAAGTACTATCCGTTAAGTTTAAGTAGTACGTAATGTGGTGAAACCAACTCGATTAAATCGTCAATGAATAATATTGAGTATTATAGATAGCTTTAAGAAACGATTATGACGTATATTGAGAACAACCTGATTATTTTTTATTAGCAGGAAAGATGGTTATTTGTAATATTTTGTATTATAGCAGGAATTTCAATACATATAATTTTACTGCTGTTATTAAGCAGGATTGGCCACTACTGTATAATTTAGTTAATATTACTGTTATCTGTGCTGTCTAATAATACAGTTAACTCTTGGATCTTATTCTCCAACATTTCCTTCATATGGGGTTCCACTCGTAGAATATTTGTAGCTTCTTGCAGTAATTCCATGCATCGCCACAGTTGGTCCTGAAAATTATAAAGGTAGAATCAGATTAGAAGTGACACAAATGTTTGACGTATAGTGGAATTATACTATGTTATTTTAGTAAAACACATATCATAAAACTATAGAAGAATGAATTTTGTATAATGAAGATGTTAAAAAATGAGTGCAGACGA
The DNA here is from genome assembly GCA_002245475.1 of Calephelis virginiensis. Classification (NCBI taxonomy): domain Eukaryota; kingdom Metazoa; phylum Arthropoda; class Insecta; order Lepidoptera; family Riodinidae; genus Calephelis; species Calephelis virginiensis. The sequence goes on along the minus strand of NJDC01002910.1, from coordinate 54,583 downwards.
ATATTCTAAAAAAATTTAATACTGCCTTTTTGGCAGTAAAATATTTTTTTATAATATTTGTCTCTCTGCATGTATCGTGATACACAGCGATTTACGCCCTATCTGCTGAACCGATCGAAACGAAATTTTGTTGGTATGTACTACTTCTGAAGTTGAAGAATTTTTATCCCACTCACTAAAGAGATTTTTTTCATTAACGAGTACTCTGATTTAAATTATTCCTTTTTTTTTATTTGTAGTATGTGCTTAACAGTTTAGTAACTTTACAGATAGAACAGCACTCAATAAAAAGTGACCAAATAACTTTCATTTTCATATATCTTATATTTATCTTTACGTCAAATACCCCCTGCAGAGTATGCAGGGAGTATATAGTGTTATGTGATCGAAGTTCTCTCGGTCAGATGGTATTTGTACAAGGTTAAAACAGATTTTTTATACAAAAGTCTGACATTTATGAATATTAACATTTTTATGAATGTACGGAATCGACATGATACTGGAATGGTTGTGAACTGGCACAAAAGTAAACAAGCAGACGAATTTCCTAATGGTAAAAAAGACGCGAATGTGGAAATAGTCTGTACCAACTCAAGACAGATAAGATTCTTGCAACGGTAAGTCTAGCTAATATTTTTTTATTACAACATGGTAAAAATGAACGACTACCTAGTTTGTAGTGGTTTATAATGTTTATGGTTTGTTTGGTGCTTTTATTGCCTCCATTACGTTAGTATTTGCCAATATCATTTTTTTGTTTTGAAAGGTATCTTACACAAGTAGCATAAAGTACCAGCGTAAGTTTCAGGTCAGTTCAGTAATGATCATCTTGAATAATAGGCGAAGTATTTATCTCACCATCAGAAGGGAGATACAACTTGTCTTCCATTCTCAAATAAAAGAGTATCTTCACGCCCTTTGACGTAGGTAGAGGCACAACAAGGGCACCCACGACTAGCCGAAGATACTTAGTCCCAAAATATGATAGCCAATCTCCGGCAAAATTATTTTAGAAGAAAATTGGAAATACGCACTTTCTATTTTTTTGATTATTTATATTCATGTTTTTGTATAGGCTATACGTCCCAAATGTACCCATTTGTCATTACTAAAATCGTCCTTTAAATATTTATTTTTAATTTTTTTACGAATATCTAAAACTTAAAAAAAAGTTTTTGGATTTAAAAAAAAGAGCTCATACTGATTTTTTTTCCGTAAAGATATCTTCAACAGTAATGTAATTAATTGTTTGCAAAGACAGTAATGTGTGTTTTTTGAGAAAGTTCTCTATGTAGCAAAATTTATTTATTCGTGTTTCGGTTTTCGATAACCTAAAGAATTTTTTGAACTATGAATACACATAAAAAAGGTATTATTAGCTATCAGCTCAAAGTTTTTGACATTCTTAAGGACATTTCTAACATTACATGATGTCTATAACATAATATACAAGAATCGAAAATGAATAAATCTTCATAGTCGGGCGTCGTCTAATAATGTACTAAAGGTTTGGCTATAAATATACCAAGAATGAATTACTTTGCCATTCTGTGATGGTGATTGGCTTGAAGCCAAACCATATTGTATAAATTAAGGGACTTTATGTTTAAAATAGAAACAAATCAAATATTTTCTAAGGAGTCCTATTCATCACACATAAAAAATTCTTATATTACTTTTTCGAGTTCTCTTTTAAGTAAGTATCTTCACGCCCATATCCCCGAAGAGGTAGACAAAGGCACAACCAGGGCAACCACGACTAGTCGAAGACAATAAGTCCTACAGTGTGATCGCCTATCAACCGAGTACATATCCAATCCCGAGCAACGTTTTTTTTTTATTAGAGAATTATAAAAACAAAATTTTCTTTTTGTTGCCCGACCCTGGAATCAAAACAGGGACCTCATGCAGTCAAGTCCAACACCTGGACTGCTAGACCACAGAGGTGACTCTCTTTTTAACAGTGAAAACTGTTATCGAATCTTTTTCTTTTTTTTGGGTGATCAGCAAACAACTAAACGGCTGCTCTGATAATAGCATATAGAGACCATAGATGACTTGTGCCATTGTGTGGAAAGTTTGACCTATTTTTCAAGCCTACCCTATCGTCTCCTCTGTATCGGACCGTAACAGAGTCATTGTGGCAACAGAAATAGGTAGGGCGGTGGATCCCAACCCGGAATGATTCTGCATTGCACTGCTACCAGTGATATCTTATTCCTCCTGTGTTTGCCTCTTATGAGCTACCTGGCAGAGAGGCAGATAGTCTGTTCTTGGAAAACTCAATGGACCCGGATGAATACGGGGAGGATGAAATACCAGTAGCGTATAATAAAAATAGTGCCTTGAAAAATAGTTAAGCCTTTAGAGTAAGCGAGTTTATCGGCTATTCTACCCTATGACCCAGAATACAACAGTATCAAGTACTGGAGTAATACCTAGCTCCGAAGTATGTATAAGATAGTCATTTCATGGCTAAACTTTGTTACTAAGAAATACAAAATATACCACTGAAATACCTTGATAACTTCAATACTAAAAACAAGTTACGTGAATGATGTTAATTTTATGTCAGTGAAAGCTGCTCAACGACGAATGATCTAATTGATAGAAACGTAAAAATGAAGATAAACATGAATACGATCATAAACATGAACATGAACATGCTTATGACCATGAACATAAACATGAACGTGGACATGTACATGAAAATGGACATGGACATGAATAAAATAATATGAAATTACCTGAGTAGCCTCTTTAGTTAGTTTATCTGACTCAAATTCTCTCTTGGTCTGTATAGTGAAAGCAGATTGAAGTTCAAGAAGAATAGTTCCTCTAAATCTCGACCAGCCAGGCTCAAGCTTCTCTGCTATTTCCAGAAGTTCGTAGCAAATATCTATCTTTCGTTTCAGCAGATGGTCTGGTAGTTCTGTAATAGATTAATTAATAATTTTATTTATTTCTTTTAATGCACAAATTCTTTACAGGGGGTGACTTTATGCCATACAGCATTCGCTATCAGTCAGTCATAGCTCATAACATACATAAGGGGGGTGCAGAAAAACATTACCTGAAAAATAAATTGAAGAGTGAAATTTAAAAATCTGACTATCTCCAAGTGCTTCTCTTAGTTACTTCTATTGACTTGAAGCCATACAAACGTTTTATGATACGTTTTTTATTATAAATAAGTGGAAATATAGCAAAGATCTAACACTGTATACTAACTAACACTAACACTGTAACACTAACAATAGCATGGGTCAATGTTTTCAATTTTATAAATATAAAATTACTATTATGGATTTGTGAAACCAAACCGCATAGGGGGCGTCCACGAATTACGTGAGATGTTTAAGGAGGGGAGTTTGTTGGAGAGAGGGCGCTCTCGGAAAATATCACGCAATTCGGTTTTTACTTCAATCACAAAAAAATATGCTATTTTGGTCCATCTCATCCATACTGTACATGCTTTAGATTCAATCTTAAGAGCAATCGGAATACGGTGAAGATTATTCACTAGTCCTTTAAAAGGAAGTAATTTCATTCATACTTCGACTTTATACATCTACTGACTGTCAAACCACTGTATTTGTTTTATACCAAATAGCTCAATTTACTTAATTTAATTGTAATAGACCAGAAGTTCTGCACCCCACGCTGGAGTGATCTGCATATGATTTTGCATAACCGTTTTCTGCTACCTCCATACTCTATCACTTAGGTTTTTTTATGCTATTGGAAGGTAAACAACGATTTCCTGATGGTGAAAAATCCACACGCCACAGACACCAAAGATGGTAATGGTGCTTTGCCAACCTGAGGTTGCGAGGTTAGGCCTTGTGTAAAGGTAACTAAGCTTACCTTGTTATCCAAACCGTAACACGACAACGACAAGCACTTGTGTTATAGTGGCAGAATTAGGCAAGGCGGTGGTGCTAAAATCAAAGCCTATACTCGCCTTTTATACGCTGCCTGTCACGACCGCAGACGGTCAGAAAAATTTTACTACTGATGACTCGTACCTATGACATTTTACTTTACAAATTTAGCGTAAAGTGTCCATTTCCCAGTGTCCGTAAACTTTTCAAGGTACAAAAGGAAAATTAAGCTGATCGCTGCACCGATTTGAAGCAGCTTTGAAGGTACTTTCATTAGAAAACTGAAACTGAATTGACTTTTATGCCACTAACACCTTCATCATTCACCAAAGTTGTTAATGATCGCTTATATCACCCAGTTTTGTACCTTCAATATCATAAAGTTGCTTACTTTAATATCACAGCCTTATTTTAGTACAGGTAAATTTTAACCATCTTTGGAGTTTACATGAACTAAGTTATTATCATGGGGACCTCATGATAATAACTTAGTTCATGCTTGAACCTTTAGGAAGTAACTCATAAGTAATTTATTCATTTATTTAAAATTTATGCACTATGATGTACAAAGGTGGACTTAATGCTACATGGCATTCTCTACCAGTCAACCTAACTTTATTTGAAAGAATAATTAAAAGGGGAGTATGGAGGGGAATAATTTGTAAACACGTTTAAATCTAATTTTAGGTAGCATAATAACACAATTCATTAATAGTAATAATGACGCTTATTCGATAAAACAAATTAAATACAACTTGCAATGTACGAGTATTTGTCCTAGATCTTACGCTTACAAAGTAACTGTTCTGCCTGTCATCACTAGAATAAAGTTTGTATTTATAGATTCGGGAGACATCAACTAGGATTTCCCACATGGTTATAACCACTTGTCTTGATATTCCCAATACATGCAGATTTAATAGTCGTATTACAAAAGTATGTGCAACTTCCAATAGAAAATATGTACTTCTTTATTTTTAGCAGGTATAAGTGCTAATCAATTCTAGTGTTATTTTAAATTAAACAGTATTGATACTTAGTTTTTGCCTATTTATAAAGTGCACAAACTTTTAATGGTTTTTACAGGAAGGTTTATTTTTAGATTATTTTCATTCAGCAATTCTGGGATTGCTCAAGCAGGTGTTTCCTCTATTAAATCACTTTTACTTTTGAAGTTTATGACAAGGATTAGATAATATACATTTCGTATAATGTTTTTAGTATAGGTAGACTAATACTACTTTTACAAGCAAGAGATAGATTTGTTACTTTTATACGACAAGAACACACGAAAGAACATATTGTCCTTTTAAAATAGTTTTTTTTTATGTTATAGCAAGGCAAACAAGCACACGTATTTCTTGATGGTAAGAAATTTACGCCGCCTAGAGACACCAAAGGTGGTAATGGTGCATTGCCAACCTAAGGTCGGGATGTTAGGCCTCGTGCAAAAGTAAGTTTACCGGCTACCTTACCCTTCGAACCGGAACACGTCATGACGTTATTGCGGCAGGAATAGGTAAGGCGGTGGTACCAATCCGGGCGAGTTGTTGTTGTAGTACAGAAGATTTGAAAAACAAAATAGCATACCTGTTAACATGTACCCTTTGTAGTTTCCATAAATCTGCATAAGTGCTAGTTTGGCCTGAACTACTAAATGATTCGCAGGGTGAAGAGTTGCTGCATATTTATTAATGAATTCTTCATATCCTTTTGGACTATGTTTGTTTATTCTGTTTAGTTCTTGTTTTAAAACTTCATTGCCCGACAACATTTGCCGACTTTGAATGACATGGTTACATTTCTCACATTTCCATGGTGCAGATTCATCTAGAGGATCAGTTGAAACAAGCATAGCTCCTTCAAATAAACCATGATTTGTAAAGGGTCCATTGCAAATTGAACAATATATGTTTCCTAAATGAGTTCCTAGTTCAGTGGGATCTTTACACCTATTGCATTCACAATCAAAGCATTTATTTATTCTTATGTGTTTCCTCCTATCTAATGTACCCCATAATGTTTGTGTATATGTTGCAGTAATCATTTCTCCTTTAGCAATTGGAATTGTTGCTATGAGGCCTAAATTATTATCATCCCCTAAGAAAATATGTCTAGTGTTAGGTTTACATTCATGGTTCATCATAGACGCCGTCACGAAAATAGCACGTAGTTTTTTAATTCCATCATGAGATCTTACTTCAAACGAATTTGTATCAAAAATTGACGCTACTTTTAAGATTGTTTCTTCATCAAATGATAAATTAAGAACATGAATGATAAATGTCACCAGATTAGCCTTTAAGACCAGATATAAAGGCGTGTGTCTTCTATCTTCAAGATGGGATTCTAAACTTAAAACATTCTCAAATTGTTTTGGATTTGACTCCTTGAGCAATAAAACTCTAAGTGGAGCAATTATACAATATGCGGCTTCAGCTTTATCTGGGCGTTCATACTTAATATCACATTTATACTTCATTCGAGTCATGATTTCACATTCTGGCTTATGGACTTCAGCGTTTTCACAAACTAAATCACACATTGGCCAGTTACACTTAGAACACTTATAGAAGTCCGATTTATCAGGAAATTTAACAGGTTCTAATTTTTTGCCACATGCCAAGCAATGTGGAGTACATGCCATTTTTGGTCCAATTACTGCTGGTTTTTCTCTTAAAATCATTTCTCCTTGTTTAATATCTCGAGTTGCTACCATGTGCCTTCCTAAAGTATCAGAAAATTGGATTTTGAAAGCGCGGCATTTTGACTTATGTCCTTCGCGCCATCCAATTTTTTGGTGGGCTTTTGAACAGTAGTATACTAGTTTGCACCCTCCACACGTTTGATTGGCTGGTGCCTCACAAACATCACATACTGGAATTTCACGCCTGACATAATCCATTTTTGTTTTATTGGAAGCGAGAGATTTTAGGGCGACCAGACGCCCGTCCCGCTGCGTTCCTTACACAATACTCGTCCAAAATAGATAGCAGTAATTATCAGACTACTAAAAGCATGTAGCTCGTGCCAACTAATTGAAAAATTACAAAACTCGTATCTCTATTTAATAACCCTGTGTTTTGCACGAATGATGATAACTAAGAGATAATGCTTAGCTTCCAATAGCAAAATATATTAGATGCTGTTATAAATAAGGATAAGGAAGCCAGCTTTATAGGATACTTTTTATTAATTCGCTAGATTTTCGATTTCTTTTAAGTAACATAAATTTTGTTCATACTTATTATACTTATAAATATTGCATATCATTAAGATTAATATGTTATCGCCTCTGTGGTCTAGCGGTGCAGGTGTTGGACTTGATGTCACGAGGTTCCAGCTTCGATTCCAGGGCCGGGTAACAAAAAGAAAATATGGTTATTCCAAATTTCTAATAAAAACCCTCTGAACACGTAGTCCGACTGCTTCGTCCACCACGTCGGACCACGTGAACTTTTTTTTTCCTGTTGGTTCGAGGAAGAAATCGGACTATGAACTCTTACAGTTCTTAAGATAACATGTTCCGACCTACACACACGGCACATTTAACCGCCCAACCTATTTTATTACCTCAACACTTTTTAATTGCAGTTTTTCAATTTAAAAGTTCAAATGACTACTGAGAGAAAAAATACGTAAAGTTAAATTTTCTTATACATACATGTCTTCACGCCAAGTCCCATCAGCGTAGGCAGAGAGCATAGAGTGCCAGACCTCACGATCCTGACAACTTTTTTTTATTTTTCTATAAATTGAAAATTTCGACTATAGTTAATCTATTGGATATGTTTGATCAATTTTTGAAATCGTTCTTACTAGTCGGTACCTAAACAAATGAAAGAAATGAATACCTATATAACCTATAGAAAATTTTAGTGAAAATTACTTATTCCATTTATTTCAACCTCCTTGAAAGATTAAGAAAGTTGAACTTTACATATTTTTTCCTGAAATTTAAACTAAGAGAAGGTCGTTTTCACGGTCGGTCGAAACAATGGGCTCTTTTATTAAATTTATTTGTTGTTAATTATTGTTGTTGATTTATTCAAGTTAACATTTAAACTTATTATTATAAATTTACTTAACTTTTCCCTACCTTTCCATGCCAAGCATTCTAGAAAATTAACAGGTATTTCATGATCCAAGAGCAACGCATTGGTAGTTAATATGAAATTGTCACGAGAAATAGTTTCCTTGGGTCGTTTTTGTTGCATATCACATTGCATACCACACTTGATTTTTATCAAGTTCAATTTCGAGTCCTTTTCTTGCACTGTCAATAGTTTAAATAATAATAATAATAATATCTTTATTGTACACAAAACGTTATCGCAAACATGAACATAAAGATTATTATCTTACAGTACAATGGGCGAGCTTATCTCCAGCAACAGAGATTTCTACCAGCTGACCCGTAAAAAGGAAAAACAGAAACAAACATAAACGTAGACACGTGTAAATACACGAATTGTTGACTATGAAATACTTAACCAAATAATAACAAATATATATAAACAAATATGTAAATATATACATAAACATATACACGATATACATGAACATAAACCTACGTAGATAATGTACACATATATAAGTATACATAATTATATACATAGCTAGAAATTCAAAGAAAAAACAGACGACGGTTAAAAAAAATCAAATTTGTGAGAGATAGTGCTCTTTAAATAAATTTTTAAGTTCAAATAAAGTTTTTTTACCGAATATTTGGTTAATTTTTGAGTTCCACCCTACAAGGCTATTTGTCGTACGATTTTTTACTGAAAATAGACCATTTAGTCCTGAAATTCTCGTTCTTTAACCACTGTCGTTCTACGAACCTACTTCTTCAATTTTCCCATACCTGGAACATCAACCGGAATCTCGTCTGATATATATGCCCAACCTTATATGTATGTCTTTGATTAAATTAGATGGCAAAAAAGGTAACATCATTGTCAAAGCTACAATTCTTTTATTGCTTAGTGGTTTGGTGACCTCATACTTCGTAGCTTTTTTCCACACTGCCCTTGCGAAGTGATAGAAGCAACCTTTGATCACTTATGAAAACACTTCTTATATTGCCTTTTTTGAAGCTGCTTCATAATCACTCATTTAACATTATCATGTAACTTTCTGTAGGTTTGTTGTTGAAAACATAAATGACTAACGGCCAATATTAATAATCAATCCTAATCCAAAACTTGCTGTCCAAGATTGATATTTTGATCCATTTTTATGTTATCGCTTGCCAATAATATATCTGTGCACAGGATAAATATGGGAATGAGGTATAGGATAGGCTGGCGGATACGCAGCTATCTAGATTGCTTGAAATCCATTAGATTGAGATACATTATTAACATTGGCCGTAAGATTATATTCAAAACAGTAGAACTGGGACTAGCATCGGCAAGTATAGTAAACTATTGTTCAAATGGTGATGGGCAACTGTGAAAAGTGCCGTCACAAAACCAACAAGAAAAAAGTTCACATGACCGATTAGTCGGACGAATCGGAATTGCGATTCCTTGCAGTACGATTAATAGAACCCACGGGAAAAAAATTCACGTGGTCCGATTAGTCGGACTAAGCAGTCGGACCACATGTTCAGAGGGATAAAAAAATTTTGCTCGGGATTGGATATGTGCCCGGTTGGCGATAGGCTTGCCACCTATCACATAGTGGGACTTAGTGTCTTCAGCTAGTCATAGCTTACCCCTTCGGGGATATGGGCGTGAAGATACTTTTTTTAACATACTCGTAATAACATAAATATGAAAGTCTGTCTGTGTGTTACGCTTATCCGTACTACCAAGTGAAAAATTTAATATTCCTATATTTCAAGACCGGTGTGTAGACACAGGTTACTCTTCATCTATATATTTTCATCTATAGACCAGAACATAGAATGAAAGTTTGTTATAGAGTAGTCAAAGTAAACAGCAAGTAACTAAGATTTACGATTTTTTTAAAATTATGTATGTTTAATTGGTCGTCGTGATAATTACTTAACTTTGAATCGTTGTTAAAATTGTATATATATCTAGATATCAAAATGAAGTCCGATTACTTTTGGACATCGTATCACGCGTAAAGGATTCTAATTACGCTAATTCTTTCTTGTGTTAGTTGTTGTCAGGAGAAGGTTTTTATGAAAAAAAACAACATTTATAGTTAGCACAGCGGTAGTCCGTTCAGCTGATCTTATATATATAAAATAATTCTTATTTCCCTTGGTCATCCCAACACGTCTGAACGGATGGACCGACCTAAACAAATTCTTTTTTAGTTGTGTTAAATATTGTCAGAAGTTTCATATGACAAAAACATTATTCATAAAACAGAACAACGTCTGTCAGCTCAGTTAGTAATATATAAAAAAAAGTATCTTCACGCCCATATCCCCGAAGAGGTAGGCAGAGGTACAACCAAGGCACCACGACTAGCCGAAGACACTAAGTCTCACAATATGATAGGTGGCAAGCCTATCGCCAACCGGGCACATTTCCAATCCCGACCAAATTTTTTTTATTAGAAAATTGGTAAAATCCAATTTTCTTTGTGTTGGCCGACCCGGGATTCGAACCCGGGACCTCATGCAGTCAAGTCCAACACCCGGACCGCTAGACCACAGAGGCGATTATTAGTAATATATGACAACAATAATTTAAAAAATCTCAGCTCAAGATGGTACATATAATATAATAAAACCAACTGAGTAGGTTAAAATATTGACAGCATATTCGTAAAAGAGTTTTCTTCAAATTAAAACCACGTCAACATTTTTCCGTCATGAAATTTCTTTGAACATATTTCTAGCATCAGAATTCTTCTAAAAAACTGTTACTATTGCAAATTATCGACACCGAGTGTAATAACTCAAACAGCTATGTTTATTTCAGTGTAATAAATCATACTGATCCACAAATCCGTTTCAAGTGACGCAAGAAGAAATATCGCTTCCGCCAGCTGACTAGTCTGAAAGCTCCATGCGCGCGCGCAGTGTGCTTCGGGCCGCGTGCTTAATGGTTTTACGTAACAGAAGTTAAAGTTTACTTTGAGTTCATTAGTTAGCCTTCACATTTGGGTAAGTTGCCAATATAAGGTCTTTTTAAAATAGGTGTTCAAATTTTTAGACCGTGTTTAGTACATGTAGTTAAAGATATCCACGTGAAAAATAATATGTATATGTTTTTTGTCATTAATTAGCGTATATAGAATAAAATTTCCCTTTAACTCGATAAACCATTGAGAATCGGGACGCTTTGCTTAAGACGTAATAAGTATATTTCTTAGATTTTCTTTAATTTTGTAAAATGGATAAGTTTGGACTGTATGCCGAAAAATAAATTTAATCAAGTTATTTTTCGTGTGATTATGTTTTATTAAATACGCTGAACAATGAACACTGTCCAGAAATTTGGACACCTGTTTTGGATGTAAATGTAAATAAATAAATATAAATTTATTGATGTTGTCATTGATAACTACAAAAGGGTTCAAATTTTTTTCTACCATTTTTTTTTTCGAAAACTTAGTTTCAGTGTAAAATCCACTTGATGGAGATACTGCTATTACAACACGTTACAATAATATTATCTAACCTATATTAATTATAATCAATTTTTATATACTGTATATCCTAAGTTTTTGAGCATTCTCTTGTCAAAATCTTGTCTAGAAATAAGATCCTTTATTGTACGCTATCTATACTACGTACGTTCGCTTGAATTTTTACTGTTTTATGCATAAAGAGTGCGAGAAAAGAAAAAAGGGCTTATAGACGTGCCGTGAAGTTATTCGTGAAATATCTCAATAGAAAGTTCTGACTTTTTTCTCACACAGAGACGTAAATTAACATTTAGTCTATTAATAGTTCACAATTTTATATGGAAAATGTCAACTTAATAAATGCTTTAAAGATAATTAAATTCTCCGAGTACGGCAGCTAAGTAACATAATATAAGAATATTTTTGTTCATCAGGGGATAATAACTAGATTCCGGTGAAACTTCTTCCCTTCTCATTTGAAATTTGGTCCTCTGACATAAAAAAATGTATGATATATATCGTTTTTTTAATAGGATAAAAAAAACATTTATATTATAAGTAGGTATGCTGAAAAATCCAAATACCTACTTTACCTTGTAAAAATATTTTTTACTATAATTAAACCTTCAAAAAATATTTGGGTTAGAAGTTGTAGTAAAAATATTTGTATCTCAAAAATATTAGGGTAACGGGTTAGTAGTATACAGGGGCTGTGCAACTTTGTTTTCTTAGCCACAGATGTATAGGTAATTAGGTACTGAACAAGTACTAAATAAGGTCATACTTAATACACTGACTAGTACTAAGGCTATATGGAACTTATTGAAAGACCAGGACCAAAATTCTCCTTTGTCCTTCCTTCTAGTCTAATTATAGGAATGGTATTTGTACGGATCTAGCATATTCTCAGTTATTCCCAGTCACTTTGTAGAAGCTTTCTGCCTTTTACGAGCTGCCTGGCAGGAAGGCAGATGGTCTACTCTGCAAAGGAGCCCAGACCAACACGGGGAAATATTCAGTACTCAGTACTTACTTTGTTTTAGTTTTATGAGCAACTAAATATATCATTTATATTTATTTTGTGCCCTGTGTAGCCTAACCATCTAAATCGATTTTTTAGCGTGAGATTTGTTAAAGGAAATGAAGGTGGAAACATACTACCTACGTAAGACAAATTACCAATTGATACCAAATTAAAAGTACTTAAATTACTAGTGATGTTTTTGGTGCGTTGTAAATCTAAGGCTGGGATCTTGAAAACTCTTTTGTGGTTTACTATATATGCTTAACGGCCACAATTTCGTTTAGATCGGAACACAACAATGACGCGCAAAGACGTTATGGCGACAGGAAAAGTAAAGGCTACCCAATCAGTGTAAATCATTGTACATTCAGGTGTACATATTTCTGGGTGTTATAAAAAGCCTATCGCCAACCATGCACACACCCTATCCCGAGCAACTTTCTTTTTAAAAAAATTGAAATAATCACATTTTCTTTTTGTTACCCGACCCGGGAATCGAACCCGGGACCTCATGATGTCATGAATAGCCGTTTTTTGGTATCGATTTCTGTTGGAAAAAGGATTATATAACAATAAAAACCGGGAAAATATCAATGAAAATAGGAAAACCACACTTCAATTTTGTCCATACAAACTGTCAGTAGCTGTTAATGTCAAGCGACATGCAGTTTGCCGGATCGGCTAGTTTATTAATATATGTAAGATTTGTTGATTTACACCCTTGTCACAAGCATATGATTTTGCTAATTTTGAGCAAACAATAAGTAACACTACGTACACATAACGTATTTTGGGGTATTTTCTCGTTTTGGTCCGGGTCTTCTGAGTAGAATGGACCATCTGACAACAAGACCACTGGTGGTAGGGCGCTGTGCAGCAATTTGCCCAGCTAAGGATCCACCTTACCTTAATAAATAAATAACTCTGGACCAATTACACAAATTGAATCTAACCCTAAAGTAAGCAAATTATATGCTTGTGTTATGGGGGTTAGTCAACGATACCAATAGATAGAAATACTTAAATAGATACCAGAAAAAAATTAATAAACGCCCAGACCTGGAAATGCAGACATCTAAATGTTCATCACACAAATGCCTGCCCCCGTCGGGAATCGAACCCGAGCCTCGCGGTTGCGTCTGTGCAGTTAGGCGTGTACGCTAGCCACTCGACTAACGAGGCTAACTAAATAACTTTGTCATGTTTCAGCCTGGATGGTAGGGTCACCGATAGACGTGCACAACAGGTCTAACATCCCTGGACCCTGTAATACCAAGTGACAAATATGGCTACGGCATCTTCTAGGCGACTAGGCGTTCTTCGGAGATCCCGCACCTGATACGCTCACCGAGTGTTTTCCGGCATAATCCGTCACTTCCCCCGAAAGCGGCCAGTATTCATGAGTATTTCCACTCAAAAAAAAGCTTAACATCCCTGCCATAGGACAGCAACGCATCTGTAACGTCTTTGGTGTCTATGTGTTATCCCTAACTATCAGGAGAGCCGAGTGTTTGTTCTCTGATCTGTCACATAAAAACAAATTTGGAGGTACCTATAAATGATCTCTGTAATTTGTTAAAATACCTATTTAACTCTACCATGATAACCAAACTAGTTATAGATCAACCTCGACATATAGATCTCTCTGACATATATTTCAACTTCGATATTCGAACCTTGACCCATTAGCTGGTAAATTCTTGACGTTTGCCAACTGCTATTAATATTTCTCATATCGTTTTCATGTTACACGTATGTAACATTACTAATCAGCGGGGCTATTCACTATCTTTTAGTGATGATTACTGGGCGAAGTATACATCATATAGCTGTCAAATCACGTGTTTTATATTTGCTATATCCTGTGACCAACAGAAATACAATAGATACAGCAAATACAAAACATGTAATTTAAATAAATATATAAATAACCCTGGACAAATCACACAAACTGAATCTAATCCCAAAGTAAGCAAATTAAATGCTTGTGTTATGGGTGTTAGTCAACGATTCTAATACATAGAAATACTTAAAATAGATACCAGAATAAATTTAACAAATGCAGACCATCCAGACAACACCCAGATCCGAAAATGCAGACATCTAAAGGTTCATCACACAAATGCCTGCTCCTGTCAGGAATCGACCTCGAGCCTCGCAGTTGGTCTGTGTAGTTAGGCGTGTATGGTAGCCACTAGACCAACGAGGCGGTCATTTGACCTACTCTTTTTTTACCCAGTGATCAAAACTAAAAAGATATCGAATAGCCCCGCAGAGCTTTGACATTTTCGTTTAATTTGAAGTACAGTTTTTTAATGTATTTACTGTAGTGTTAACACAAAGCACTTCGTAACGTACCTCTTACACATCTAAGATTATCATGAAATAATAAAACATTTTAAGCTTAAAAATAAAAATGATAGTCGTAAGATTGACACAACTAATATACAACGCGAATGTGGATGGATACGGAGAGACCTAGATTGACATTTCACGATCAAATAGTTTTGGAGTTATCCGAAGGCCATATCCCCGAAGAGGTAGGCAGAGGTACAACCAAGGCACCCACGACTAGCCGAAGACACTAAGTCCCATAATGTGATAGGTGGCAAGCCTATCGCCAACCAGGCACATTTCCAATCCCGACCAACATTTTTTTTAATTAGAAAATTGGAAAAATCCAATTTTATTTTTGTTGGCCGACCCGGGATTCGGACCCGGGACCTCATGCAGTCAAGTCCAACACCCGGACCGCTAGACCACAGAGGCGATTGAAAGCGGGGGTTTGTATAAAAAAGTTGCATATGGAAGTTAGGAAGGTCTGCAAAATTCGTTATACCTGGCGCTTAATACTCTCTGACTACTCCGTAAAGTTTTTGGCGTGAAGAAATGTACGTATGTACGTGGTAAGATCGCCAGCCAGCGGCTTTTCTGATGGAAAAGAAAACTTCACATATTGATATCATTTACACTACAGGTGTGATATCTAACACAACAATTGCGAGCACTAACGTTATGGTGGCACGTAAAACCAACGTTACCAGCTGCACAGAACTATATCTCCTCGGATATGACGTAACGAATGTCACATTCACCAGAGATTTTAATAGTGCGTTGCCATCCTGAAACTCTGACGTTAAGACTCTCACATAATTATATGACAACTGTCTTACCTTATTGGAATTTGGAACACGGTAGTAGTGAGCACTGAGGTGATGAAAGTAGAAATGGCGGAAGGTGTATGTATGTAAAACTGTAAAAAACAGACGATCACTAGTTGCGAGTTGTACAGGTGACCCCAGGACTTGGTATATTTCATTGAAATATCAAAACAAGGGTTTAAGATTTTTATAATGATATGTCGACATATTTTTATAGGTTATAGACAGTAACCACGAGTTGGATTACGACAACCTACTCGATGAACCAGTAATATGCGGAGCTAGGATACATAACAAAAATCTATAGGTAGACCTGCGTAGCTACATAGATGTGAAAATTGCGAATCTACCTATATAATTAAAAAGAGGCAGACTTTGTCAGCGTGATTACAGTTTGCTTACTATGGACGAATTGTTTTCTATGATCAGGAAGTATGTTTGCTTGTTTGCCTTCTAACTTGAGATAAATAAATTTATTTTAGATAAAGTAGTGAAATGGTAACGGACAGGTAGGTTAGAACTTTTATTACAGCATATCAGAAATATTTTAAAAGTGTTGGGTATTTGATAGGGAAATCTAAAACTACGTTCGTCAAATTGAATATTAGATCACCTGTTTTGTATTTATGGTATGGTATGTAACACTAGCTGACATGGCGAATTTTGCTAAAATTTAGCGAACTAACATTGACAGCAAATAATAGTTTGTATAAAAAAGTAATGATTTTCTTATATTTTCTTGTCATTTTCCCAGATTTTCTTTTTACAGGAACTTTCTTTGTGTACCTACGAATATAAAGAAAAAAAATGTCGAATTACTCAAACCATTCTTGAGTTATAATGTCGTATTTCACATTTTTGCATATAGCTGTAATCTGCACATATAGATAATATTTACATTTAATTTTCAGAAAAATGGGGCAAGATACTGAAGCGATGTCACCATATGAAGTAAGTAAATAAAGTGCCATCTATTAATAAGATAGCGTACTACAATAGATACATCTTCACGCTAGGAGCCAGAATGTTAACAACCAGTTTAAATAATAGTTCAATTTTTCCGCATTAGGTGCCTCACAGACTAAACAGAATTTAAAAGTAAGTCAGTGCTAAGGCTATACCTACTATAACTTTGGTAGTGATCAGCATAAAATAGAGCACTTAAATGTAATTTATCAAAATAAGTATATTATTATTCATAAACCTAATTATACTCTGTAAAAAAATCGATATGACGAACAACCTGTCGTCCAAAAAGTTGTCCAATGTCTAATAAATTTAAATTTTATACATAGCTAGGTACTATGGAGTAGGTACTTATTGTCTGGGCAGACTTTATTAACGAACGTTAACTGTATTTGAAGAGCCATGAGTTACAAGGAATGTGTAGTCGCCTGCATCAGTCATTATTGGACTAAGGTAATAAGTTATTGGCCCAACCATTTAGCATACATGTGGATGGGTGTGGTAGTTGGTGCAATATGTAAATAGTGACCATTGGAGCCCCTCTGTTCGTTGGCTCAACTTGACCTTGACCTTTTGTGACAACTTTAACTCTTTACCGACTCGTCATAAAACGTCAAACATTGAAATATAAGGGGTAAATTTTTGCCTTTTAACTCGCAGGGATTAGTACTATTGCAATATCTAGTTATGCCGCCAAATGTATTTTTTATCTCACTGTCCCTACACTTCATAATAAATTACAATATTGGGTGATGTAATTGTCACATTTCCAGGCATAATCGTTTTTCATGGCTTCCTTTAACATTATTATCGTACGTCATGTTGGCAATGCACCATTATTTGTCCTTTATTGGCTATAGGTGACGAGTTTTTTTGACATCAGGAAGTCAACATATGTCAAAGTTGAAAATAAAATTATCTTAGTCGCATGTCATCAAAGCTTTCCTTCTTCTTCTAGGTTCGTAGTAGTGAAGAACTTGGGCGATATTTATTAGCATCCAAAGACTTATCACCAGGAGATGTGGTGATATCGGAGCTGCCCCTTGTGTATGGGCCCAAGGGGATGCCAGACCCAGAAGCCTCCATGCCTTGTGTAGGCTGCTACAAGCCGGTGTTTACTGATATTGGAGAGAGATGCTCTAGGTAACTCTAATAAACCTTGAAAATATTAACAGTAATAGTAATTAAAGGTACCTTTTCTACAAGAATTAACAAATAAATATCCTTATTTTAATATTATTATATAGATACTAATTCGAAGGAATACTCAAATACATATTGGAATACATTTAATAAATACACAGATCTTGACAGACCCAGACATCATACATATTAAATGTCTGTCCACATCGAGAATCGAACCTGAGCCTTGCAGTTCGTTTGCATGGTGACGATGTTTGACCAACGAAGCGGTAAATTCTATGAATTGAGATAGCTATTATATATATTCATCTTGTTTGTCATTTTGTATATATGTGTAAATAAAAAATCGCAAAATATACCTATTTTTCCCTATTTTCCACGAAATAGCTTTATCAATCGGACAAAACATGTTTAAAGCAGATTTGGTGATCAAGACTTGGTGACAAAGCTACGGGTACTAGTGATCCAACGCTTTACCTATTCCTGACATTATAATGACTCAGTCATGTTCCGGTCCGGAGGGTAGGGTAACCGACATACTTGCACAATAAGCCTAATATCCCGGCCTCAGGACAGCAGCGCACCTATATTATCTATGGTGTTATAAGCCACTATTGTCTCTTACCACCAATAAGAGCCATGTTTCTGTTCGCTGACTTCTTAGGTACATAAAAAGCCAGTCGTCGGTTCTTGACAATAGCACAGTGACCATGACTTAGTCCAGCTAAGTAGTATCTCGCTCAATGTACCACAGACTTAACTGTCTTCACCGCTACGACATAAGTACTCGTCACAGTCTAATTTCCATTAACTTACCAATAGGACTACCAGCCATTACCAAGTAGGCAACACACCAATATTACTTTCGTGTTTATAGGCAACACGTATTTTTAACATCAGGGAGTCCACTCTTCCTCCGAGTCCAACAGAAAGATAATGTGATCTTCAATTCCCTACATCTCAATAATCTGCTGGTTTTTTGTTAATTAATTAGGTCGAGTGGCTAGCGTACACGCCTAACTATATCGACTAACCGTGGGTTCGATTCCGGACGGGGGCAGGCATTTGGGTGATGAATATATAAAGGTCTAGGTTTTTATTAAATTTATTCTAGTATCTATTTACGTATTTTTGAATGTTAGTATCGTCGACACCCATAACATAAGCATATAGTTAGCTTAATTTAGGGTTAGATTCAATTTGTGTAACTTGTCCAGGGATATTTATTATTATTATTATATCGTACAGATCTTAAACAGGCTACTTTAATTTCAGATGCGGTTGGCCGGTATGCTCTGGCAACTGTCCCGGACTAAAGGATCCAAAGCATCATGGGATAGAATGTGAGATCCTGAGCGCTCGTCCTGAATGTGTCCTTGATGATATGGCGGATTATTACAGGTATAATAGCATTTATTTGTGTTGCATGTTACTTCCCCACTGCTAGAGGATTTGCAGTCCGGCCAAGAGGCCTACGCTTGGCCGAATCCGTGCCACTGCCTCATGTATTTCTGCTGTTATAAAATCATTGCTCGCCTTTGTTGTGTTCCATCTTTAGCCTTGGACTTTAACGTTTAGAGGGATAACTCAAGAATGTATTTCTAAGACTTTCAGAATAAGAAGGTAGACGCACTTTCACTTTAACTTTACAATTTTTCACAGTGTAACTTTATTTCGCCATTGTGGTCGTGCTCTGTGATCAAAGTAACCAATTACATTATCTGTCAAACGTATATATTTTATATTTTACAATTAATATAATAATAGTGGACAAGTGACACATTTTTAAAAACTAACCCTAACGTAAGCAAATTATGCTTGAGTTATGGGTGTTAGTCAGCGAATCTAATACATAGAAATAATTGAATAGTTACCAGAATTTTATTAAACACCCAGACCCGGAAATGCAGACATCTAAATATTCTTCACACAAATGCTGCCCCCGTCGGGAATCGAATCCGAGTCTTGCGGTAAGTCAGTGTAGTTAGGCGTGTATGCTAGCCACTCGACCAACGAGGTGTATCTAATAATTAGATTTCTAGTCCTTAAAAAATAGATGTGCCAGTTTTTAGGCAATCTTCATAACATAAAAATAATGTGATTGAAGTGACTTTTGGTTTTCAATATTACGGTTTTCGTATATTATATTCTTCTGTATTAAATGTGGCCTTATCCATGTACCACTAATGAATTAAAAACCAGAATTCATTTCAATCATGTTATATTATTCTAACATGACTATTCTATATGTTTTTAAATAAATTGTAGATATTATTTTGTTTTTAATTTTTTTTAATTTTAAATAAATTGTCAAGAGTCTCCGAAACCGGCGTGTTTGTATGAAAAGGGTTATGAATGTGTAGGAAGCAAGACAGGTTTGTCAGGATCGTGAGGTCTGGCACTCGATACTTTCTTGGACTTGGCGTGAAGATATGTATGTATGATGTAGATATTATGTTACTCTGATGTACAAAATATAACATTGCTGTAAAGTTTCATCTAGATCCATTCAGTAGCTTGTAAAGATTAACAAACATCCAACCATTGTCATAAACTTTCTCATTTATAGTATTACTAGGGGATTTCATATGTGGATATATTGTATTAAATGTATTCAACACTGACCAACAATTGTTTGAACATTAAACCATGCATGAGGTCCCGGGTTCGAATCCCGGGTCGACCAACAAAAAGTAAATTGGATTTTTCCAATTTTCTAATAAAAAAAAATGTTACACGGGATTGGAAATGTGCCCGGTTGGCGATAGGCTTGCCACCTATCACATTGTGCGACTTAGTGTCTTCGGCTAGTCGTGGGTGCCTTGGTTGTACCTCTGCCTACCTCTTCGGGGATATGGGCGTGAAGATACTTTTTTTTAAATCATATTTTAAAAGAAGACTCTTGACTTATCCTGTCGTACTGGACTCAGATTTTTTTATTCCAAAAAAATATCTATTATTTTTCAGACATGATACGTTACTTCCTCTACGCTGTTTACTTTTACAAAGTACGGAACCTGAAAAGTGGAAAAAAGTTCTGGACATGCAGTCTCATATGGAAAGCCGAATGCCAGGAACTGAAGCCTACGAGTAGGTATTTTTATAGTATCCTAAAAAAGGGGGAACTTCTTAACACGTCTTGTGACTATATGTTTTTTTTTACGTGATTACTCGGCCAATGGCAAACAGGTTTTAATGATTTTTTAGGGTTGAATATGGGTTATGATTTTGATGTTAGCGGTTAAATAAATAGATTAAATGGAGAAGGACATAGGCTACTTTTTGTCCTAAAATTTCAACTGGTAGCATTGAACTAAATATTAAATAACTACACTACGCCATAAAAGCTACGCTGTAAGTAAGTGTAATTCGAAAACTACTATTAGGATTTTAATAAAAAAAAATATGTGTTAGTATTTCGGAATCATTTGCTAGTTTAGGAAAAATATCAAACCGTAACATGGTAGCTAATGTTAAATTTTTGGATAAGTAAAGTAAACAACTTTTTTTTATGTCGGAAGGCAAAGAAGCAGACGGATTTCCTGATGGTAAGAAATTTACGCCGCCTTGAGACACCGAAAATGGTAATGGTGCGTTGCCACCTGGCTGGATGTTGCGCGTCGAGCAGAAGTAAGTTTACCGGCTACCTTACCCTCCGAACCGGAACACGTCGTGACGTCATGGCGGCATGAATAGGTAAGGTGCTTGTACCAATCCGGGTGAGTCGTTGCGAAACTCTATCACTTAGTCAGATGTCACGGTGTTAGTGACGGTAAGCCTATGCTCGCCTTTTACGAGCTGGTTAGCACGTAGGGAGATGGTCTATTCTGCAAAGGAGCGCGGACCAACACGGGGATATTTAATAGTTGGATATTGCAGTTATACTGCGCTTTATTATTACTTTTTTAACATATCACATACATTTTTGACGTAGACATCTAACGCCTTCATTTCTCTTGAAATAATTTATTTATTGAAATT
>NJDC01002910.1:18244-32021 GCA_002245475.1 Calephelis virginiensis | reverse complement strand
TTTAATGATTTTTTAGAAATATGGGTTATGATTTCGATGTTAGCGGTTAAAAAAATAGATTAAATGGAGAAGGACATAGGCTAGTTTTTGTCCTAAAATTTCAACGGGTAGCATTGGAGAACTAAATATTAAATAACTAGACTACGCCATAAAAGCTACGCTGTGTGTAAGTGTAATTCGAAAACTGCTATTAGGATTTTAATAAAATTTATGTGGGAGTATTTCGGAATCTTTTGCTAGTTTAGGAAAAAAAAAACAAATCGTAACATGGTAACTAATGTTAAATTTTTGGATAAGTAAACAACTTTTTTTTATGTTGGAAGGCAAAGAAGCAGACGGAATTCCTGATGGTAGAGTCAGATGTTACGGTGTTAGTGACGGTAAGCCTATGCTCGCCTTTTACTGGCTGGCTTTCGCTGGCTATTACGAAGGGAGATGGTCTATTCTGCAAAGGAGCGCGGACCAACACGGGGATATTTAATAGTTGGATACTGCAGTTATACTGCGCTTTATTATTACTTTTTTAACATATCACATACATTTTTGACGTAGACATATAACGCCATCATTTCTCTTGAAATAATTTATTTATTGAAATTGATGGACCATTGCAGTCAATGACACCACACTGTAAGAGTTGTAAAGGCTTACCTGGATCGGTACCATACCCGGTGTCCTTTGTGTGATGAATATTATAGAAATCTGTACTTCTGGATCTAATTGCTTATTAAATTTCTACCATTACCTATAAACACTAAACAGCACTAAATATTGGTAGCTGACTGACACTTGGAGCACAAGCATATAGCATATTCAAATAATGTATTTTTTTCATAAACATCAATTTATTTAATTAATACTAGCTCACCTGAAAAACTTCGTACATATCTTGCTAAGTTAGTGTCATACCGACAGCAGTGCCATCTGCCGGAACCAATGAGTCTTTCAAATTATTAAGGAATCGATTAAAATATACGTACAACTTTCTTAGAATAACTTGTATCTTCGGAAATCTGTTTTTTTTTACTGTAGGAGTTTAGGGCTTGTAAAAGTTATAGCAAGCTCTGTATGGCATCTGATGACTTTTGTCAGTGTAAGCCATATTATGTGCTCGTCTTAGCAACATTTTAGACAAAAACATGTTTGATGGGAATCATTTTTTACTTTTTTTTTCAGAGAAGCCGATGAATTCATTGTTGAATATCTAATAAATAATTTTATTAAGAAGCTGAAACCTAATATCAAAAGCAAATACTTAGAGGAAGTCTCAAAAGAGCTTATTCATAGAATCTGTGGAATTATAGACACAAACGCTTTAGAAATACGTTTACCCAGCGGTTCTGAATTAAACGCACTGTACTACAATACATGCTTGATTAAACACAGCTGTATATCTAATACTAAGCACACATTTAAAGTGAACACTAATGACAAAAAATCACAATATGAGATTACTGTAAAAGTTGTTGTACCAATCTCGAAAAGTGATCATATTTCAACCATGTATAGTCATGCTTTGTGGGGTACTCAAGCTAGAAGGCAACATTTAAAAGATACAAAGTATTTTTCATGCAAATGTGAAAGATGTAGCGATCCTACAGAACTTGGAACTTATTTAAGCGCAATGAAATGCATTGGTGATGACAATAATCCATGTGATGGAATACATCTCCCTGAAAATCCCTTAGATGATGAAACAGATTGGGCTTGTAATAAATGTCCAGTTAAAGTAAATAATTCTCAAATAAATATGCTTGTATCACAAATGCAAAATGAGGTTGATAATGTACAAATGATGGGCAGCTCTATTACAATGTTAGAAAACCTTTTGTGTCGTTTATCGACGTTTTTGCATCCCAACCATTATCATCTTTATTCCATCAAACATTCTTTAGTTCAGTTATATGGAAGACAACCAAGTTACATGTCTGAAGAAATTTTAGATAAAAAAATCATGATGTGCAAAGATCTGATCCAAATCACAAAAACACTGGATCCAGGCAATGCACGTCTAAGTCTTTACATCGCTGTTTTGTACCATGAACTTCATTCAGCTTTAGTTCAAAAATCTTCAAAAGCAAAAGATGGTATTGTTAAAGCAGATGAAGAAATAAAAGGATTACTTGAACAAGCAAATATATCGTTGGAACTAGCATTAAATGCTTTAAAAGACGACATTGAGGAAACTTCTGGTAAAAATTTGTATCGTGTTCTTGAACAAAGTAAAATGAATTTTGATAGGTTATGTAAAAAGAAAAATATAACAGTCCAATAATTTAATAATACGCAACAATAAATATGTTAAAAGTAAAATAAATTATGTTTAACCTTAAGTCTATTATCACAGTTTTTTTATTAGAAAACATAATGTAGCTTCACAAATCAATATAGTTTAAAATTTTAGGAGACTGATTTTTGTAAATGACTGTATTTAATAAATATTTTGTAATTGTCTTTATCGTTTACGCTTTATTAATATGCGCTGTTAAATATCATCTCAATCTTACTATATTTTGGAATACTGAATTAAAACATCTGTATTTTTATCAGTTTTCATATTTTGATAAATAATCAGTCATTAAACTCTGATTGTTTTTGTATAGCTTAGTGCGAGGTTTCTTATTCCGTTATATGCTTCACTCATCGACAAAACAACAATTTTACGGGGTTTTCAATTATTTATGATGTCTATTTTATATTACTGTTATTATTTATCCATTCTTAGGATACCAACTCAATCCAGCTCTACGTTTATCATCATTAACACTAGTAACAATCCACTCTGTATATTTGGAAACTCTTGTATAAATGCCAGGCATTTTAGCCCGTGCACATCCACTGCCAGTCGAGACTACTCCAACTACCATTGAATTTAAGTGATTCTCCTTTATCATAAGCGGGCCGCCGCTGTCAGCCTGAAATAATTGAATTTGTAAGTATCTGAATCTAAATTATACACATCAGAACCTCAAACATGTTTGATCTTCTTTCAAACTTCAAAATCACGGAAGTTCTTAATTAGACTGTATTTTATGTATGTGAGGTCCTACGACTTTTTATTAAATAAAAAAATGTTGACGGCATGAATAGGTAAGGTGGATTCCTACCCATGGAAGTTGCTATAGTACTCTACTACTAATCATCTTGTTGCTGACCTACGAGTATACACCAGTGCTCGCTCTTATAGGCATCCTAATAGAGATGTATCTGCTTATTCTACTCAGTGGACCCGGACCAACACGCAGAATATTCTAATGCGAGGCTTGATTGATATTTTTATTGACATAATCAAAGACACGAGAGTTTTTTGTAATAAGACAGTGATCAGACACGTCATGACGTGTTCCGGTTTGGAGGGTAAGGTGGCCGGTAAAATTACTTTTGCTCGAGGCCTAACATTCCAGCCTCAGGTTGGGAACGCACCATTACCGCCTTTGGTGTCTTTAGGCGGCGTGAATTTCTTACCATCAGGAAATCCGTTTGCTTGTTTGCGTTCCAATATCATAAAAAAAAACATGAGGCAGTGGCACGGATCCGACCGAGGCGGAAGCTTCTTGGCCTGACTTCAAATTTTAACCATATTTTTTTGGGAAAATTTTAGCCATGGGGCTATTACTGATTATCCTGAAAAAAGGCTCTCCCCAAGGTGAGAGACAAAAGTAACCTGAAGTCACCGTAGATGTACATACAATGCATCGTTGTCTTCGGGCCAGAATTTCAAGCCTATTGGCTTGCCTAAACTGCAGACCGGAACACGACACAGCGACGATGAAATTTTAAATCACTGTCTCCGTGTTGGTCCGGGTCTTTTTGCAGAATAGACCTTCTGCCTTCTTGCCAGACAGCTCGTAAAATGCGAACTTAGGCTTATAGTCACTAACACCATGACATATGACTAGGTGGTAGAGTTTCGAAGCGACTCGCCTGGATTGGTACAACCGCCTCATCTAGTCCTGCCACCAAAACGTCAGCGCTTGCTGTTGACGTATTCCGGTGCGGAGTTTAAGGTAACCGGTACACTTACATTTGGCTTGAAGCCTAACATTCCGTCTTCGGGTTGGCAACGCACCAGTACCACTTTTGGTGTCTTTAGGAGACGTGAATTTCTCACAATCAGGAAATTAGTCTGCTTGTTGACCTTCCAATATTATTAAAAAACCAGTCATTAAGGGAGCGTTAATAGGTGACACGGAGGATCCGTAACCGAGATAGGTACTACACAGCAATCTACCCTTGGTGATCTTATTGGTAGTGACCTTCGCTTGTCTTATACTATCCTCCGGACAGGAAAGCAGATGGCTTCTTCTAAATAGGGGACAGGAATCATGAATGAATGAGACTTTACTAACCTCCGGACAGGAAGAGTGGCGGCTTCTTCTACACTGGGATCATGAAGGATTGTGAAAAAGTTCATGAATTGTTGTGTACAATAATGGGAACTTCCATAGTCTTACCCAGCATGAGTCACGACCTCCATCCTCAACGCCAGCGCACATTTGACTGGCAATGACTTTGACCTTGCTGCCTTTAGACTGATACCAAATGTTGCACTCGTCGTTCGCTACCACCGAGACCTCGACCTTCTGCAGCACGTTTGGCCTTACACCTTGAGGAAAATTTTGTTGTCCGTAAACAAATAAGGTAACTGACATATTTTATTTATTTATAGTATGAAACTGAAACAACCTTCAATAAAAAATGACAGATAATAAGGAACAGGGGTTCTAGACGGTCGTAAAAAGAGATTCTAAACATTGGTTTCAATCCGCCTGGACCGTAGATTTAATCTAAATTTAATAATAATCGAAAGATGGAAGCAAGGTTTCTTCCAAGGTAACTTATGTTGAAAGGCGTATTTACGAACGTCTAGAACGTCTTTTACAATTTGCTTAGACTGTTTCATCCGAAGTTTTGTTTGAAAGTAAATACTTTTCGATTTAAATTTGGTAAAGAACTCACGATTGGTTTTTAAGTTGTACATAATAACGCGATATTCAGTTTACTTAATAACCGATTCTAAAATAAAGTAGAGTATATTATGTTTAGTAGTACATGTTTCTTTAAAATCTCTGTGTATGTTTGTTACGTGATTACTCTGCTAATAACGAACGGATTTTGATGGTTCTTTCATAGAAAAATGGGTTATTAAGATCCCAAATTATTTTATCAAAATTAAACTTTATTTTAAGTAGTAAACTTAAATCTACTTGCGGGATATTGATAAAATTTATGTTGATTCTACATAACATCTTGGAAACATTAGCTATCTTTGGCAAAAATAATTATCAAACCGCGACGTTGTAATGAAATAATTGAAGTCGGTTTTGTTGGAATTCTACTGCGATTTAGTCATACTAGTGGTCACCTATTGGTTGGAATTCGACCATAATACATTTTAGTATCTCATTAATAAGACCGCCATCTTCATTTCTCAAGACCAACTACTTTGTTCCCAAACTTTTTAGTGCGCCATCTGTAATCTTTTATCGTTATCATCAATATACTTGTTTGTGTGAGTCAAATGCATGGTAGTGTGGGTAATGTTTAGGTAATGTTTGACGTGGGAAAGGGTTAGCATTATTATTAAAAAATATTTGCACTTCTCCTATACAGAAACTATAAGTGTGCCAAATTTCATACTCCTCCGTTAGCGCAATTTTCGTAAAATGGGTCCAAAGTTTTGGCATCACGTATTAATAAATAGATGAACTAATATTGAAATAAAATTCGATATTTTGTTGTTTCACTGCGTTTAAATTATTCGATAGATACTTTTCTGAATCCCAAAAACATTGTTCTCAAATCGATACTCGGATTCAATTTCCATACAGGTGTGTCTCTCTTGACTAACGACCCCATGTATTATTCTCGTCTAGGGATCTTACTTTAGACAAAATATTGAAATTGATAAACTCTAAAATTTGTATTTAACACTACTACTATTGTATATTAGTATCTTTTATCAATACCATGTAATTTTATATACACTTCATAAGATTATGTTTTATTCGTCATTCCTTTTTTAGGTGATTAAGCTGTTTGATGTATGTAGACATATTTTAATTAATTAATTAATTAGGTAATACCAAGATCTAAGTTTTTAGTTTGTGATAAATTTGTAAAGGAGGGAATTCTGTGCATTGAATATATTAAAAAATCGATGTAGGCGACTAGATACAGGTAAAAAGGGACACCTTACCTACTCCTGCCGCCATAATGTCATGACGTGTTCCAGTTTGGAGGGTAAGGTAGCCGGTAAACTAACTTTTGCTTGAGGCCTAACATCCTGGACTCAGGTTGGCAACGCACTATTACCACCTTTGGTGTCTTGAATTTCTTACCATCAGGAAATCCGTCTGCTGGTTTGCCATCCAATATCATAAAACATCTTATGTATCTATCTATCTTACATTTTAGTTTAATACAAAAATACGACAAAGAAGGCCATCGAACCCCAAGGTCCTGACATCGGTATCATCTTTGGTTTCGGTCTTCGACCTTAATTTGTTCCCTTAATGTTCCAATTAGGATCCGATTTCATCAAATGAATTGCACTAAATATAGCTTAACATTTTGTATGACACATCAGGAAGTACCCGCATGTACCATCATTATTTTATGTGATTAGAAGGCGAACAATCAGACGGATTTCCTAGTGGTACGAAATATAAGTGAAATACTCCAAAGATGTAATGTTTACTGGAATGTTCATACATACATATCTTCACGCCAAGTCCCTTACGGGGTAGGCAGAGAGTATCGAGTGCCAGACCTCACGATCCTGACAAAGCTGTCTTGCTTCCTTCACATTCATAACCCTTTTCATACAAACACGCCGGTTTCGGAGACTCTTGACACCACCCTCGGACAATATCCGATTGATCTGATCGTGAAATGTTAGCCTCGGTCTCCCCGGGTACCTACATCCGTCCACATGTACTGGAATGTTCACATATTTATAAGATATTTTTACCAATTTTTAAGAGATCTCCGTATAACAAGGAGATGAATTTCGTGATGGAAAGAAATACATATTACCCGGTGTAATAGTTCGTTGTTAACCTAAAAGGGTCTTAAGTTTCTTCTACATCCAGTGCCACACCTCGCGATCCTGACAAAGCTGTCTGGCTTCACAGTCATTGCCCCTTTTATACAAACAGGCCTGTTTCGGAAACTCTTGACACCACTCTCAGTGACCGACCGAGCGATCTGATCGTGGAATGCTAACCTTGGTCTCCCCGGCTACCTACATCCGTCCATATACGTATTGTATGTCTGCTAAGTTAACTAAAACCGGAACACAAAAGTGGCAAGCAATGACACTATGGGGGCAGGAATATACAAGACAATGGTAACAATTCGAGCTAGTTCCAAAACTCTACCCCGTAGCAGTCATGAGGTAACTCTACCACGTAGAGTCGCGCGCAGGTCGCAGTGTTAGTAACAACAAACGCTTAGATCATTACTGGATTGTAATTAAAGGAGTCTGTTAACAATACTGCAAATGCTCGTTTTTAATTTTCAAAATGTTTTAAAGCCCGTATCCCCAAAGGATAAGTCAGAGATACGCTCAGGGCATTTTAATTTTTTTTATGGTAATGGTAGGCAAACTAGCAGACGGATTTCCTGATGGTAAGAAATTCACGCCACCTAGAGACATCAAAAGTGGTAACGGTGTGTTGCCAACCTGAGGCCGGGATGTTAGGCCTCGAGCAAAAGTCAGCTTACCAGCTACCTTACCCTCCGAACCGGAACACGTCAACGGCAAGCATTGGACGTTTTGGCGGCAGAAATAGGTAAGGCGGTGCTACCAACCCGGGTGAGTCGCTGCAAAACTCTTCCACCTAGTAGGATGTCCCGGTATTAGTGACGGTAAGCCTATGCTCGCCTTTTACGACCTGCCTAGCAGGAAGGCAGATGGTCTATTCTGAAAAAGGAGCCCGGACCAACACGGCTTTAGTTCTGCCATTATAACGATAGTGTAGCAATGACGTATATTCCGAAGATAGCATATCTTAAAAAAAGAATATTTACGCCCATATCCCCGAAGAGGTAGGCAGAGGCACAACCAGGGCACCTACGACTAGCCGAAGACACTAAGTCCCACAATTTGATAGGTGGCAAGTTTATCGCCAACTGGGCACATATCCAATCCCGAGCATAATTTTTTTTATTAAATAATTGGAAAAAGACAATTTTCTTTTTATTGCCCGACCCGGGAATCGAACCCGGGACTTTATGCAATCAAGTCCAACAACTGAACCGCTAGACAACAGAGGCATATCTTAAGCGTCCTAAAAAAGTGCTAGTCTCTTGCAATCTAAATATCAAATAGCCTTAAAAACGTGGAAATAATATTCATTGATATAATTATCTTCTCATGACGAAATGCCTTTAGAATGAAGCCGCGATTTATGAAAGCTCTTTACCTTTTCCTCTATCTTCGTTAGTGAATCCCCATCCAGCAACCGTTGCCAAATTGCCGCTGTAGTCTGAAGCCAGGGCCGGCGGCAGGCATGCAGGTTGCAGTGCATTGCTCCATATCATTTGACGAACAGTTTTCAAAAGAGCCACATCGTGTACCTTTCGTTTACATCTATAAAGTTCCAATCAATTTAATATTTAGTAAAATTTTATTTAGTCAGAACCTAACTTTACGTTAATTTAGAAAAGTTGTGATGGAAAAATATATGAGTGTTATTCCTAATTTTATTTTCGTTATGAATCTATATACGAAAAATATAATTAGAGTATTACAACAAAGTAGCACATAAACGTGATCTAATAAATACATTTTTTAACAAATAAATGTTTTTTTAACTGTGACAAACATTAATTAATTGTAAGGACTTTGCACAGAAGTGAGAGTAGAAACCGTCACGACGTATCCAGTTAATCGAAAAAATGTGGGGTATTTTTAGTAGTTATTAGACCACCTTCTCTAGCCGTCGTTATATCAGCTTAGTTATTATTATCGCCTCTGTGGTGTAACGGTCTAGGTATTGCACTTGACTGCTTAAGGTCTCGGGTTTGAATCCCAGGTTGGGCAACAAAAAGAAAGTTTGGTTTTTCCGATTTTCTAATAAAAAAAAGTTGCTCGGGATTGGATATGTGCCCGGTTGGCGATGGGCTTGCACCCTATCAAATTGTGGGACTTTGTGTCTTCAGCTAGTCGTGGGTTGTGCCTCTGCCTACCTCTTCGGGGATATGGGCGTTAATATACTTACTTACTTACTTAAACATTTAATAAGATTACGAAGTTACAAATTTGTCAAATTACAACATAATAATTGTATATACTAGCCTTAGGATTCACTGGCAAACCCCAATACATCCACATCCACATCTCTACAATATATTTAATAAAATCAATAGATATCTATTAGATTATAATATATAGAAATGTCTAACAAGTATAAAAATAACATATAAACTTCTTAAAATTTGACATAACCTACTACAAATTGATATTTAAAATTTGGCACACTCAAATTATTTAATATTATTAAGTACTTCATATTTATATTTAAATAGCATTTAAAATAGTATTTTATCAAATTAGTTGATTTACATTTATTTGCCTCGATAAAACTCTTTCTTTTTATCTAAAAATTATAAGTCGCTACATGTACCTATCTAGATAGAAATTTACGAGCTACATAACGAGAACCATAATACCTATTCAGGACAGAAAATTCTTTAGTATCTACACGTCTCCGGTAAAGCTAATATATTCATGACACATACGCAATAAATTTCGAAAAATATAATAGCGGTGCCACCTTTTAAATACAGCCCTGAATTATTACAAGTTGTAGGTTAGTATGTCATGTTTTACGTTACAATTTTTACTAAATATTTATAGTTTTGCCTATAAACGCAAAATGTAAAGAATTTGTTGCTAAACTCAGGCTAGAAGCTGTGCTTTATAAGTTTACTAGTTCCTTTTCCCCTTAATCAAAATGTGGGTTAGGATGAGGGAGCCATTCAGAATTCAATTCAACAATTTCTTTCACCAGAACACAAAAATGTCATACACTCTTAATAAGGCGACGAAAGCATTTTTTTTAATAAATTCCCACTTACCTATATTCCGGATGAGGTAGAATCTTTGACAGTTGCTCCGTACTATCGCTGGTAGAAATGTCAGTGTATCCGACCACAGCAGTTAGTTGTTTCGACTTGAAGAACTCATCAAATACACTACAACAAATATTGGAGTAAAAATTGGCAAAGAGCGCATCCGAAATACCGTGACTAGTTTAAAAAACAGATAAGAATAAAATATATTTTAGTTTTTAATAAAGAAACCAAGGTGCAACCTGGTATTATAGTCCTTATAACACTGTGATACAGACTATAATATATAATTTTACTTCTACTTAATCTTTATTATTAGTATGACTAATGTAAACAGTATCCGTATATAAATAAATAGAGACTAAAGTGAGAGTAAAGTTAAGTTAATATTATAGTCACAGTTTAACAAAGTCTATAATAACAAGATGGGTCTTAAAATAATTTAAGTCCGAGAAATCAAAGTCACTTATGATAAAAAAAAGAAAGCACTAAAGGAAGCTCATCGAGATGAGGGACACCTTCAAATAAAATACTGAAACAGGTACATACGTATTTTGTACACACAAGCAATACAAGCTTGACAACTTCATTGTAATATTAGGGAGATAGAGAGAAAGTTTCTCCTCATCGAGCACGCGAAGTTCCAAAAGCCGATAACGTACCTACGGGTTTCCTTGAGAGGAATAAAAGTTTTGAAGTAGTCGAGACACTGTGGCGATAATTTTAAAATAAATTCAATTAACAGATGTATTAACTTGTGTTTATATATCTTAAACATACTTTAGAAATAATATGAATCGATTGCACCACAATTTTTAGTCTGTCAATAGTACTAAATAAACTTATGAATAGAAAAGGAGCGACGTTATGAATCTTACTCTGAAATATAAACATTTTAAAAGTGGAATTATTTTATAAGTTTTATTCTAAAATTAAAGTTTAGAATATTTTACTCGGGGTATTAATAAAACAATATGAAGGCTTTTAACCTTTTCTTGTTTATCGTTGAAGAGATTACCTATAACCTGTTGTTTTTAATTAACTTGCATTTATTAGTATTTTTTTTTCATAAAACCGTGACAAGTTCTGAAGAGTAAAAATAATAAACTTTTGTGATACGATAGGCTTGTCATCTATCACATTGTGCAACTTAGGTTAGTCGTTAGTGTGGTTGTGCTTGTGCCTGCCTCGCGGAGGTATGGGTGTGAACTTATTATTAATTTTTAATTAATTAAATGACATTTCTTCATCCTATGAACTATTACTTTGGAATATATAAATATAACAGATATAAATATATTACATTGGAATTAAATGCAATCAAGATTACTGAAATATGAACCAATTTCAAGAATTAATCTACCAAAATTTAGCTAGCTATGGATAGCTAAAAACTAATAAAAACGTAAGTTCAGTTATTCCTTGGATTTTTTTTATAGAAGAGGAGGCAAACGAGCAAGTAGGTCACCTATCGGTAAGTGATCACCTCCACCCATGGACATCCGCAACACCAGGAGTATCACAGATGCTTTGCCGACCTTTAGGGAATGAGTACGCTCTTTTCTTGAACATTTCCTAATTCATAATCGCTTGGGAATACCGCCCTCGGTAACTAATTCCACAAAGGTGTTATACGGGATAAAAAATGTCTTTGGAATCGCATAGTTGTAGATCGCCACGCATAGAGATGACAGGCATGATACCTTAAGCTCTGACGCGATGTCCGAAAGTGGAAAGCAGCGGCTGGAATTAAACCAAACAACTCCTCAGAGCATTCCCCATGATAGATGCGGTAGAGAACACTGCGAGTGACTCAACATCTCTACGCAAAGCCAAGGAATGAAGCCGATTGGTAAATGCCCGGTCATTGACAATTCGAATTGTCCTACGTTGAATGCGGTCAAACGGTCCTCCCGTTGCTGGTAATGTGGAGCTCCTTCCCAGATTTGAGAACAATACTCCATATGAGGCCGAATTTGCGCTTTATAAATTGTAAGCGATGGGTCGGCTTGAAATACTGTCTCGCCTTACTGAGCACACCAAGTTTTTAGAGGCTATTTTAGCCTTTTCCTCCAGATGACCACGTAATTGAACATTACTCGAAATGTCAACGCTGAGTATACCAATTCAGGCTGTGGCAGAAAGGGAAACGCTCTCAAATCGAGGAGATGCGACAAAGGGAGTATTTTTAGCGGAAAACGCGCAAACTTGTGTCTTGTTAGGGTTAAATTGCACCAGATTCTGCTGGCCCCAAAACGAAATTTCAGACCAAAAATTGTCAATTTTAGACACAAATTGGTTACGGCTCTCGATTAAATGTTCCCGCGATATATTACATCGGCCAGAGTATAAGGCTTCCACAGTAGTGTCATCTGCAAAGCAATCAGTGTCACTAATTTGCAACATGTCATTGATATGCAGAAGAAACAAAGTAGGAGAAATCACACAGCCTTGGGGAACACCAGCACTGACAGGTTTGGACTCCGAGCACACACCGTCGACAACGACCTTGATGCTACGCCCCGTCAAAAAAACAAGTGATCTACATAATTTCTCAGGAAGACCGTAAGAAGGAAGCTTCGATAGAAGCGCCTTGTGCCACACCCGATCGAAGGCTTTAGCTATGTCCAAACTGACAGCCAGTGCTTCTCCCTTGCTTTCCAAAAGATCAGACCTAAAAGAACAAAAAGAACAAAACCAAAAGATCACCAGCTGAACGACCACGACGGAAACCGTATTGACGATCATTTAACAGCTGATGCTCCTCTAGGTACCTTGAGAGCTGGCAGTTTCTTATAGATTCCATAACTTTGGAAAACAGTCGTAACAGAGAGATCCGAGAAAGAGTGGGATTGAAAGAAAGTGTTGGTGTTAAAATGCGAAAGGGCATGCTCCGCTGGTTCGGTCATGTGGAAAGAATGACAGATGAAAGATTGACAAAGCAGATATACAATGCGAGTGTGGATGGATGTAGGTACCCGGGGAGACCAAAGCTGACATTTCACGATCAGATCAATCGGATATTATCCGAGGGTGGTGTCAAGAGTCTCCGAAACCGGCGTGTTTGAAAAGGATTATGAATGTGAAGGAAGCAAGACAGGTTTGTCAGGACCGTGAGGTCTGGCACTCGATACTCTCTGCCTACCGCATTAGGGACTTGGCGTGAAGATATGTATATAACTTTGGAAAACAAGAAAGTTATAGCTATGGGCCGGTAATTGGACCGATCCGAGCGGTTACCTTTTTTAGGGATCGGGTGTGCTAAAGCGGTCTTCCATGAATTCTGTACAATGCCTGATGAATAGGAGAGCCGGAAGAGTCGCGTTAATACCAGTGCCAGCTCAGGAGCACACACTTTGAGAACAATCGGAGGGATACCATCAAGACTACTCGACTTTTTGGCGTCCAATGAAATAAGTGTTCTACGCACTGAACTCTGCAGAAACTTTATTTCTGGCATAGACACTTCACACCGCGGGATGGTCGGCGGCGTGTTTCCATGGTCATATAAAGTCGAGTTGGAAGCAAAGAGGGAGCCCAGAAGTTCGGCTTTCTCTTTCGCATCATGGGCCAGCGAGGTATCACTCCGGTGTGAGGATGGTAAAGATGGCTTCGCGAAATTTCCTTGGACAGCCTTGGCGAGAGACCAAAACGTTCTTTTTCCTGAAGGTAAGCAGGCTTATTTCTCGCCAATTCT
>NJDC01002910.1:0-17602 GCA_002245475.1 Calephelis virginiensis | reverse complement strand
CTCTCGCGTTGTTCTGCACTGTTAAATAATGTGCTGTAAAGTGTAAACTGTTTCTTGCTTTGAATGCTTTGCAGTTTGTGGTATATAAAATGGATATTAGTTTAGTAAAACATCTTTTGATTTGTTTGCGACTTATAGGTATATCATAGTTTCTCAGTTAATAGAAATTACAGTACAACATTGTGAAGAAGTTTAGCTGTTTTCGAAAAATTTGTAAGTTTAACAAAGGAAATGATAGTAGAAGGAAAATTGTTAAACACGTATATATTATATTAATTTGAATTATGTATAAGTTTGAAAAATTAAATATTTGATCATATTTTATCTCATAATGTAATACTATTTTAACTGGCCGAGGTAAATTATGGCCCTATAAGTAGGTAGGTTTAGCTATTAAAAAAAATATGGTATTAATACTACAATAATTAATGTCATGCAATCATAAATAAAATCTAAAAATAATAATACTTAGTAATTATAAAACATTTTTGCGGGAGTGGAGATGATTCAGCACTATTTGATTACTAAACGATGGGATATAAAAAAATCTAACATAGTTGAAGTCGCAGTTACATTTAGTAACTTTATGAATTACATAAAGATTTTTCTATTGGGAAAAATGTATCCGAGTGCTTGCTTTATTTGAATAATAACTAAGTCATCCCGATATAATTCATAACATGATGTGGTTATAAATATTTCTCGATAACGCAATACAAATTACATGTTTTTGAAATTCATGACGTCTCTTACGTATTTCATACTCTCACACGTAATACTAAGTGATTATTCCAAAATAAAACCCATGAACGATATTCATCTTTTCGATCTCGAAAAATCGAATAGCAAATTATAAAATTGGTGGCCTTGTGTTCAGCTTTGCTTATGTTTTAAATATTTTTTTCTTCAACGCGCTAAAAACCCGAGTTGACCTGGGTCCCCTACCTCTTTACCTGGCTACTCGTAAGAGGCGAGATAAATTGCTTAAATTGGTCATCATTAACAGCATCACTGGCGATACAGCAACTTACCCGGTGAGGGTTCCAAAGCCTAATGTTTTCCTGCCGCTGTGTTGCCAGTGTCATATTCCATCACGGAACGTAAGGTAGTCTATAGACTTGCATATTATGCCTAACCCTCCGGTTACAAGACAGTGACGCACCTATAACATCCATGGTGTCGATAGGCCAACAGGTGAGCCAATCAGTGTCTTAGCACGTAAAATATTATAAAATAAATAAAAAAATAATAACTCATGTGTTTGTAACAACATTTTTTTTTACCTCGGTTTTTCAACTATTCGGAGCAAATTTCTTTAAGATCGTGGTTTTGTTTGCCTAGTAACTTACATGGTAGATTTTTTTTCACAAATTAAAATTTACCTTGGGTAAGTCAGTCAGTAGCTTCTACTGACTAACTGATCTATCATTACAAAGCTCAAACTACTAAATGAATTAAGATAAAATTTGGAGTACAGATATAGCGTAGGCTAATAAACGGATGCAATATTTCACCTTCAAGCTGCGAAATTTCAAGCCCTAAAATATGAAAATTTGTGTAAAATCCGTCAACGCTAATTTATTTTAATCACTTTCAAAGTCAAGACGAAATTTAGACCCATGACCTGAAGAAGGACATACCTTTTGCTCATCCCAATATCTCTAGAACATTCTGAGATTTACATAACTTAATACACAGAAAAGCTGGGACAAGCAGATTGTAAATGTTTATTATAAAAATAGTATAATTTTCAAGCCCATATCCCCGAACAGGGTGGCAGAGGCACAATCAGGGCACCTACTACTAGCCGAAGATACAAAGTCCCACAATGTGATAGGTGGCAAACCTATCGCCAACGGAGCACATATCAAACATAGGGCGTCATTATTTTTATTACAAATTGAAAATACATATTTTCTTTTTTTATTGCCCGACCCGGGGATCGAATCCGGGACCTCAAGGAGTCCAAAAAAGGAACATGCTTAGTATTAATATCAAATTTTTGATATTTCTGCTTCTACGATTCGAATCGGCCGTTTGAGTAGTTCTAAATATAGGTAAATTGTCAACCGAAAAGCCTATTAAAAATATTATTTTTAAGATTTAAATCAGATACGATTCGAATCGGCCGTTTGAGTAGTTCTAAATATAGGTAAATTGTCAACCGAAAAGCCTATTAAAAATATTATTTTTAAGATTTAAATCAGATAACTTTGTGCAAATCAACATTCATTTAAAACTACCATTGGGTCTGAATTGCGGCCACACACTAAGAAGATCCTTGGAAAGAATTCAGTGCACTTGTTTTTCAAAACTAATCATAATTAATTCTAAATTAACATGAGTCTATCGTGCATAAAATACATACATACTTATCTTCGTGCCAAGTCCCTAACGACTTAAGCAGAAAATATCGTGTGTAAGCGACTTAAAAGGGACAGCGGAACACATTATTACCATTTTCAGATTTTTTTCCGTCTGTCTTTAAATCTGTATGATACAGCCCGTGATTCAAGTCGTAAGGGTCTAAGATACTTTTTTAACCCACTTATTAAAGGGAGAGGGTTCAAATGAGGCAAAAACAGGGATCTAATATTATAATATGTATGTCTAAAGGTATCCCTTTATAGTCCGTTTTAATCGATTTGATTGTTGATTACTAGTAACCGCTTTACAGATTGTCCTATATTTTTTGCAAGTCTTAAATTTCGCAGTTTAGGTATTACAGACAGTTACAACAACCCTAAATAAAAAGATACTTATTAATTTAAAATACGGAAATGTGTTGAGACTTTTGAAAGGGCAGCTATATTACATATTATACATAAATATCTTCCAGCCAAGTCCCTACTGTAAGTTATAAAAAGAGTATTCGAAGTACTACGGCAAGTCAAAATTGATTACAAAAGTTCAACAATGCGAGATTGAAGTACAACGCATAAAAAGTAATTTATACAAATTCCCGAAATGAGGATTTGGTACCCAATTGTTCAGTCTGGAGAATAGCTCAATCTCAAGTACATGGTCGAGGGGTCCACTGTCTGTCCGTCACTTATTAGGTACTATCGCCATTTAAACACATTGTTTGGGATTGGCATTCAGTCCGAAGGGTAGGGTAGCTGGTCGTGCACATCCTGACTGCAGAAAAGAATACATATACACACTTGGTATGTGGTACTTTTATGTACACACTTTTATGTCGCGACAGAGTTAAAAGTATCATGCCCATCATCTTGATGCGTGGCGATCTGCAACTGTGCGATTCCGAAGACATTTCTTACCTCGCACAACGCCTTTGTGAAACCAGTCACCGAGGGCGGTATTCCCAAATAATTATGACTTAGCGACCTACGAGTAATGATACTCCTGGTGTTGCGGATGTCCGTGGGCGGCGGTGATCACTTTCCATCAACCTGCTCGTTTGCCTCCTCTTGTATAAAAAAATCACTAAAAGAGATGGCAGTCCACAAATATGAAACTGAAACTAAAAAATGAAAATGAAAATTGTATATGGTGTAGACATCATATCTTTAACGAAAATTAGTTTGAACAATATATCGTCAGCAAATTTTGGGATATAGCAAAAACCACAAATGTAACTTGATAATTTCCACAAGGGCTCAAAATATTTTGCTAGTGAAAAATTATACTAGTATTTTTGGAAATCTAAATAATAAGCAGCTGTTGTGAAGAGAATAATTGCAAATTAAAACTAATTGGCGTTGTAGAAACCGAGTATGTTTGCTGATAAGGGACGACTGTCAATGGACGACTCCGACTCGGACTTAATCATTTGTAACAGCATCCAAAAATAACATAACATTTGCAACTAAAAATACAAGTTATTATCTTATTTTTAACTGAATATGGAAAAAATGGAAAGAAATTTCGTTTTATCATCTGAAAAATTATTTCATTCCTTCCATTAATTGGAAAAAGTTATTACAACGCTTCTAAGCCCTTATTATTTTTATTAGAATTTAGGGGGCGAGTACCAATCGGATTTTCGGCAATTCTAATAACAAATATAGGAAGTCGAACTGCAAATCCGAGTTTCGATTTGATTATTACTGTTCCAAAGATTGTTTTTCCCATGTTAATCCAGACTCCTTTGCAGGCTTACCGTTACTAACACCGTGACTAGGTGGTAAAGTTTCGTAGCAACTCGACTGTTTTAGTGGCTTAGTACCACCGTCTTTCCTATCCCCGCGCCCATATCGTCAGCGCTTGCCGTTACTTGCTTCGGTTAGGAGAGCAAGATAGCCGGTAAACTTACTTTTGCTAGAGGCTTAACATCTCGGCCTCAAGTTGGCAATGCACCATTACCATCTTTGGGGTCTCTAGGCACCAAAAAAACTCAAATTCTTACCATCAGGAAATCCATCTGCTTTGTTTATTGTTTGCCTTCCAATATCATAAGAAAAGAAATGTAGCTAATGATTTGGAAATGCTTCAACATAAATTTTGTCATCATTCTAATAAGGGATTCGAGTTATGTCTAAAAAAATAACGAAAAATGCTAGTCGGTTCATGACAATATTGACATGCGACCACCTCGGAATTTAAAAAAAATAACTATCAAAATCGATTTGTTATAGGTCAAGTAAGATTGTATGGAATTAAGAACATCTACATTTTTCAGAGTCGGTTAGAGAAAGGCGTGTTAGTAACACCATTTATAAATCAAGAACGGCTAAACCGATTTAGCTGAAAAAGGATAGGTTAGAAGCAGGAGACGGTGGAAACTTATCCTATTCGACTGTAAAGAAACTAGAAAAAATAACATTTAATTTTTCCCATACACTCTGAACGGGCGAAACGTAGTTCGCCGGAGCAGCTAGCTAGTGATAAATATTTTTTTTATAAAAACTCAAAATTGCACTATCTGACATTTATCTGATATTAACATGGCATTTTTTTTTCATTCTTTAAAGAATTTAGGAAATTCTTTAAAGAATAGCAAGAAATATACATTGGCTATGGACACCAATGTTGCCAACGTGAGGATTGGGCTCTTGCATAAATTTGCCGACTATCTTCCTTGCGAAAGCAAAACACGACAGCGGGAAGATTTGTAAAAGAAACGAGAAAGGAAGTGCAGTAATACCAAATCAGCAAAGTTTTTATTAAACTGCAAGGCATCTTCACTTATACACTATCAAGCCAGAGCTATAAATGTGCTTTTATACTCATTTAAACCCACTGAAATAATAATAATAATAATAATATTAATAACATTATTAATGATATGACTAAGGATGCAACTTTTAAATCCAAAACTGATAAAATAACTGATTTGTTTAATCGAAATGAAAACAGGACGAGTTTTCACAAAATTCTACCCTCTATTCATGATCACGGTATTAGTGACAATCAACGAAAGTAGTTCAGTAGGAAAGAAGATAGCTCATATTATTTAAAGAAAACCAGGATCACCATGGCAAAAACAAAAGCATGATCAAGATTAATTACGAAACATTTAGGTACAAGTAGTCATTTCAAAACCACGAAGTGAGATAAAACACTTTTGGATGACGTTTGGGATACTCACAATTAACGAAGCATAATCCAAGTTCACAATAAAAAAACCACACAATTATTAGCACAACCATCAACCGTTCCATTGTTGCAACAAAAAACCCTTATCTAGTGATGTCCGAGTATTATAAACACTTATTTCCTCACTATTTGGGTCTAGGATATTTATCGATTTTGCACTGGCATCGAACTGCGCGTCTTCACTATACTGTTAAGATTTTAAGCTGTGTTTTAAGTATACTGTGATTTGATATTTGAAGGCCCTTACCCCTATAACTTTGTTTGTTAGTGATGCGCGAAATGTGTGGTTATCGATTTTTGTATAAAGTTACGGTTTTATCGAAATTTTGTTTAGGTTGGGAGTTGCAGGAAATTATTATATAAGAACAAATATTTTGTAATGGGTTAGTAAAATAGCGAGCAATTATATAGATTGAGTATTAACTAAAGTTGGACAAAAAAAACATTTTAAGTAATGTAAAAGTAAGCATTTATGTCACGAATAAACGGTTTTATTGACGGAAAAAGATTTGTTTTTAATTGAAAGGTAAAAGTATGCGAATTTCTTGACAGTAAGAATAATGTATTCCAAATTTAAGGCTGGGGTTAATAGTACAAGCACCACAGTGATGGGCTAATGCTTTGTGTATATGTGAAGCAAAATCAGCATTTACATTTATTTTTATATTCAATAGAACATGTAGCAAGTTTGATTAAACAAATTAAGATTTTCTATAAATTTTAAAGAAAGAAAAAATTTCGCCCCAGACAGGATTTGAACCTGTAACCTTTCATCTCAAGCCGACGAATGCTCTAACCAATTGAGCTACTGAGGATTCAAGTCCCGTGGCGAAATTTTTAATTCCTTTCTAACCCGTTAACGCGGATATTAATTAAGATTTTGCTGAAAATTAATTAATCTAAAGAAAATGAATGAAATAGTAACTTACAAACATTGTTAGAATTTTCATTAAAAACTTTTTTGATTTATACTCTTAACTGAAATTAACTTATGTTAGTCTAGAATTTATAGACGCAAAGGTTGAGTGGGTAATTTATTGTCAAACATCAATTACTTAAAGTTTAATTTCTTATAAAATACCGTGACGCACATCGATGTAATCGTAACTTTTACTATTTTTATAATAACTTGATTTTTTTTATTCCGAATTCTCTTTATGCTTCTTTGTGCTACTTTTATTAAAAATATGTATTTTGTTTTAAATGGACTTCAAAGAAAACACGAGCCAACGCATATAATATATATTTTTTTATATGTACAAATGACAGTAATTTTTTTTGAAGCAATGGTGAACCTATTTAAAAATTTTTTCCTTGTTTTAAAGATATACTTACTTCCAAAATGGGTACATTATCACCAAGTTAATCATACTTAGACGGTATACCATTGAAATTAAAGTCATTTTTTGCAGTTTTACTACATTTTAATTATAAATATAGGTATATATGCGTAATGGAGATTGTCTGATACGTGTAAATACTAACATGTAGATATTTTTAATATTCATATTTTTTCAGCCAAATCAAAAATGTGAAGCTGGTATCAAAAAGGTGGCACGCATAATTTAACCATAAAAAATAAAATAAACAGAAAACACAACGAATTATAAACTAAACAATTTTAAGTTACGTCTATTGCAAAACAAAAAGTATTTTGGATAGAAAAGCTCATGAAAAAGCTTAACTACTTTTTTAGTACATATTAAAGCTTGACTTGTAGAGCTAGGTTTCACAAATACTATGTTGGTAACATAAACCTGATAAATATTTATGTATTACTCATTTTTAGTCTGGGAATAGCATCCAAAAATAATTATTATCGACTTGACAAACCTTTTCGAGGGCCTACAAAAAACTTGATATCTGAATAATGTAGTTCTCATATTATTTTGTGATTTATTTAATTTATATATCGGTAAATTTAAGCGAAAAGCGAATGATCAGCATTGCCTTGGTAGATAAGCATCTAAGCGGCGTTGACCAAATTGCTATAATAATATGAGAGCTATGTGTGTAAACTATTTAATTTCTCGTAACATAATCTGGAAATAAACAAAAAATCAAGAATCGAACAATCCCATCACTAGTTAAAATTCGTTGGGTGGTTCCGTGTAGCCTTGATAGGTAGCAGATAAGGGGCGCGGAACTAGTTGTCATCATATGTAAGTAAATACGATGCAACTTTTTATATTTTCTCATAGCACTAATCTGGAAATAATCAAACAATGGCAAGAATCGAACAATCCCATCACTATCTAGAATTCATTGTCAGGTTCGGCGTAGCCTCGGCAGATAAGCAGATAAGCGGCGCGGAACTAGCTGTCATTACAAACACTTGTAAATACTGAACATTATCGGAATATTTTTATGCAATGTCAATTGTAAGTTTATGATGTTAGGGTGACAATATAATTTTGCTTTCTTTTTACCTTAAAAACTTAAGTCGCCTCTGTGGTCTAGCGGTTCAGGTGTTGGACTTGACTGCATGAGGTCCCGGGTTCGAATATCGGGTCGGGTAACAAAAAGAAAAATTTGGTTTTTCCAATTTTCTAAAAAAAAATATTGCTCGGGATTGGATATGTGCCCGGTTGGCGATAGGCTTGCCACCTATCACATTGTAGGACTTAGTGTCTTCGGCTAGTCGTGGTTGCCCTGGTTGTGCGTCTGCCTCCATCTTTGGTGATATGGGCGTGAAGATACTTTTTTGTTTAAATGGTAATTATTTCGTTCAGATTATCACCAGATTGATGGTGCCGCTAGGGGAAGTCTAGTAACACTGATTCTTGCCAATCTTGAACAAGTGGTACTCAATCGAGGACTTAGCACCA
Source organism: Calephelis virginiensis (assembly GCA_002245475.1). Classification (NCBI taxonomy): domain Eukaryota; kingdom Metazoa; phylum Arthropoda; class Insecta; order Lepidoptera; family Riodinidae; genus Calephelis; species Calephelis virginiensis. Next base: position 9,215 of record NJDC01002910.1, on the reverse strand, counting down.
TCACGCTTTGGAAATGGTGTAGATGACATCTTTTGTGAAGGCTGTAGGAAACCCTACACCCAGAGACAAACCTTTACGCGTTTTTTATCTACCATCTATATCACTTCCAGTCTGTTATATCGTCACTAAAGATAGCGTACCATTTGTGTGGACTCACCTAAGAACATATTATACCAAATATCGGGTGCGAATTCCACCGTCCTTAAGATTTCTACACCGAAAGTTATCATTGTTTCAAGCTAACACGGGAGGCAACAGAAATTAAGAAACATAAAAATTTTGCAGATAAGATGGTTATAAATTGTCACCAGTTTCGAATCTAGTGATTTCAAAAATTATACTGTGTAAACAGACCTTCGCGTAAGCTGAAGATCAGTGTTAAGTGTAGGGTTACTCAAGAAGACTTCCTAGTTGGATGGTAAATGAGATTCTTTCATCGAACCTTCTCAGTAAGAGGTCGCGTTCCGATCCGGTGGTAGATTTTAAAACTATACAGACGCTGTAAAAGTACCCCTTGTGTGGTTTGTAAGAAATATTAAGATTTTATTTTTTTCGCCTCTGTAGTCTAGTGGTACAGTTGTTGGACTTCACTGCATGAGGTCCCGGGTTCGAATCTTGGGTAGGGCAATAAAAAGAAAATTGTTCTTTTTCCTGGTTCGGTCATGTGGAAAGAATGACAGATGAAAGATTGACAAAGCAGATATACAATGCGAATGTGGATGGATGTAGGTACTCGGGGAGACCAAGGCTGACATTTCACGATCAGATCAATCGGATATTATCCGAGGGTGGTGTTAAGAGTCTCCGAAACCGGCGTGTTTGTATGAAAAGGGTTATGAATGTGAAGGAAGCAAGACAGGTTTGTCAGGATCGTGAGGTCTGGCACTCGATACTCTCTGCCTACCCCGTAAGGGACTTGGCGTGAAGATATGTATGTATGTATGTGTATGTGTTCTTTTTCCATTTTCTAATTTAAAAAAAATGTTGCTCGCGATAGCATATGTGCTCGGTTGGCGATAGGCTTGCCACCTATCACATTGTGGGACTTAGTATCTTCGGCTAGTCGTGGGTGCCCTGGTTGCGCCTCTGCCAACCTGTCCGGGGATATGGGCGTGAAGATACTTTTATTTTTTTAATCATTATTTGATCTACTAATGCAACGAGGAATATGATTCCTATTGTTCCGTTGGGAAGATTGACAATGCTCGTTAAAAAAAGTATTACAACTATTTCCTTGCTCACTAGTGCCATATATTGGCCTGGGGTGTAAAGTATCTAGTAAACTGACGAAATAGACTTAGTATTTCAACCTCGATTGTGCAACGCATCATTACCACTTTTGGTGTCTACAGTGGACAAGTATTTCTTACATTTAAAATCCGTAGCCAATTCGTCTTTAAATCTCATAAAACCATGCTCATCCTATTAACTGGCGCGTTAGTCGGCCAAGTGCAAGAGTAGGTGGAGTGACTGCATCTTGGCCTACTTTGTGAGATTTGTGAATAATCACTCATGTGCCTCGATAAGGTACTCCTACAAGGTTAACTCATTAACTCTTAGCAATTAGTCACTCACTAATTATGATGACTTTAATAATTGTAACGATAAATCAAAATTATTAGTCTCAAGGTCGCACTCAGAGACTTTAATTATCTTTTCATCAACATTTTCTAAACAAAATTGTGGCTAATTCTACCATTATAGACTCACTATTAATTGACATCTTTGAGTGCGGTTGTCACTAACATTACAATCATATATCTGAGTTAAGTTATTTTTAACCCATGTCAGAAAGCGAAAGGTCTTATAAGATTGACGTGTCTGTGTCTGTGTGTGTCTCTGTGTGTGTGTGTGTGTGTGCGTGCGTGCGTGCGTGCGTGCGTGCGCGCGCGTGTGTGTGTGTGTGTGTCTATTGCATCACAACTTTTGAGTGAATGAACCGATTTCATTACATACTTTTCTTTTGAAATCTGTCGTGATCGGGAATGTTCTTAGCTACGTTATATTAATTTTTGTCCAATGGTTATTAAAAAATTTAAATCTAGAGATAATTACTTATTTATAAAAATTTAGCACTTTGTTCTCCTAGGCAAATTACTCCACTATATTTACTCCAATGTGCTCTAATGTGGTTGTTATTTTCGTCGTTTGTCTAGACGGTAGACTTCCAACATGGTATAAGATCCTGGACATAAGACACTGCGCTCCAGTAACGTCTATGGTATTTATATAACAATTGTCTCTCATCATCAAGTTTTATTTGAAAACAGCGATTTACCTGACTGCTTCTCTGCTGTTCTAAAATATAAATTAAAATATAAACAATGTTATCGACTTAAAAAAAGAGATTTTAATGCAGCTTGAATTTATCATATATTTTATTTGTAGTCTGCATTCAAACAAAATAATCCGTATCTAAATCTATTCTCCGTTTAAAAGTGGGCACAAACAGACACTTATTATACATAACACACATACTATTACATACATGTCAAACTTATAACACCTCTTTTTTCCATCAAGGGTTAAAATACTTTTCTTTAAATAAAAACTCTAAATCTAGATATTTTATGTATGTAAGTGCTTGAAGTGTTTCCAAATATTTTATAGCCATGCAAGAGAAACTACTGTATTGTATCTATTTGTATTGCTATATTATGTGTAAGAGTTAGTTCAGTGTACATTAGAAATTAGTAACAGTTTTACTTTATTTGCGATGTAATTGAAATTAAATGATAAAAATTAATGTACTTTCCTCCAATCCAACACCCACTTTTTCTCATAATTATCAAAAATGAGCTAAAAATGCCACGCATCAATAAGTTTGCGAATAAATTTTAAATTTGTAAAATAAAGTTGTTTTAATAATTATGCTATTAAATTAACAATTCAACTATTTAATAATAGTTTAATATTTGGCTATTGTTTTAACACGAAACATGATTCATATAAGATAATCAATTGAGCTTGTCCTTGAGGTATCCAAAAGTTTCGGAAGTGCGGAAGACGTGGCGGAAAAGTTTGTGGAAGGCGGCGATAACTGATAACTGTCAGAGGTCAAGTGAAGGCCGTTGTCTACTTAGAAGTCTGAGTAAGCCCGCATAGTGTTAGGGTGATGACACATACAACGGATTGCCGTACTTCGCTAGCTAGCTTAACAAAATATGAACTAAATGAAGGCAAAGAATATTGTAAAATCACTCTAAAGATGGCATTCCGATATGTAAAATGAGTTACAAGTAGTGGATTGATTATGTTTTTAATTCGTGCATTTATGGTAACTTTTTAAATTGACTTGGAGACCTAGAAGACTGTGGTACAACTTTATGCAACTTTATAAAAGTTGTATTTTGTGACAATAAAGACTATAAAAATTGCGTTCTGACATGTAGCTACTGTTTGTTAGGGACATATTAGAAGTAAGAGAGTTACAACAAAGCCACGGTTATGTTTTAAATGTTGTTTTATGGTAAGCAACAGCGGGTGACGTATTAATTGAAGAAGCAACTCCGAGTATTACACTACGCGTCCTTGCACCTATATATTGAACGATAAGAAAGTCAGCTTTCTTGGTTAACTCAGGCCTCCTATAAAACCTAAACGGGAATTAAATTATACAAATTGCCTGCTCATTAATATGCCTATGTATACTCGCATTATATTAAAATATATGCTCAATGTTGTACACAATACGTATGATATATAATTACAAGTTTTTCGTTATGTTCTTTGTAAATATCTAATTCTTTATCTAAGATTGTTTATAGAAAAAGAAACAATGGATAACTGGGTCAAGTGATACTAATGATTACCGCAAAATATATACATTCACAAAACTAGGAATGAGAAAGTTATTTTATTAAAGACTAGCTGAGCCGACAAAAGTAGTCCTGTACAAACATAAATGTTAAATTGTTTTTCATGTGAACCTTTGCCTAGTAATTTATAAAACAAAAAAAAATCAAAACGTTCCTTTCGTTAAGGTGTGATTCAATGACCAAGAGAAATAGAACCCCATTTTTAAATTTAAAATTTCTAATTTCGTAGCGGATTCCAAATACCACCGCTGGTAACTGTTACTACAAAGGTATTGCATAAACCTAGAGATATCGCAGAAATAAACAATTTAACAATTATTATTTGTATTCCTTCGTTCATACTTCGTTTCTCAAAAATTCGTTTTATAATTTCTGATTATTGTAAGTTTTTTAAAGTTACCAATGGTTGGTAAATAATCAGGCGTCACCCTAACTGTGTTGACCGAAAGAGATAGGGGTCCGTCAATATCGCCTGGTATCAGTGTTAGGAAATGCACTGAGCCATAAATCACTTGATGATTAATTGCATTATTATACCTAAGTGTAAATATTTGCGCGCTACTTCTGCAGCATATTACAGTTTTTTTTTATTTAGAGACGTCTCAAGATTTTAGATAAAAAGTGTACCATGTGGTAGCGTTACCAAGCGTCCGCATCCTCGAAGTGGTAGCCAGAGTAGTGGAGTAGTTGTAGAGGTGGTAGGAGTAGAGGCCATGTAGTGCTCGGGATACTCTATTTCGATTTACACTAAAGTTTTAACTTAACCAAATCATTAAACTGGGATAACTATAGAAACATTTTCACAAACTTTATCGCTTTCGAACTACTGGATTGCAGTTACATTCCAAATATGTTCACAAACTTAAATTTTTGGAATATTAGATTACGATTGTAATGACATTTTATTTAAATAAAAGTCATATCCCATAAATATGTAAGGAATAATACTGACATAATGTGTGATATCTAAGCGAAGTGCCAAAGGTTACACACGAGCTGAATGCAAAAGCTAATATCGGTTACAGTGTCACGGGTAAGGACAGAATAATTAGGACAATGTCGGATGTGCATCGTGACTTGTGAAGGCGTCTGCTATTATGCATTAGATATGTTCTGTGAGCTGTTCCAAACAATCCGACACGATATCGTACCATGAAAACTTTGCATTTGTTCATCTTTGGTCGTTGATGAAACAACAATCTTTGGTCGTTCCATTCGATGAAGCTTTCTTGCTTGGCAACTTAGATTTGTCATTTTTTATTTTACTTTGTTTATATAAAATACAACTATCCAAACGATTCTGTAAAATATTACTATATCACAACATAGTATAAAACAAAGCCGCTTTCAACTGTCTGTCTCTAATCATATATTAGATCTTTAAAACTGAGCAACGGATTTTGATCAGTTTTTTTTACATAGATAGAGTGATTCAAGAGAAAGTTTTATATGTAAATAAGATGTCGCCTCTGTGGTCTAGCGGTCCGGGTATTGGACTTGAATGCATGAGATCCCGGGTTCGAATTTCAGGTCGGCCAACAAAAAGAAAATTGGATTTTTCCAATTTTCTAATAAAAAAAATGTTGGTCGGGATTGGAACTGTGCCCGGTTGGCGATAGGCTAACCACCTATCACATTGTGGGACTTAGTGTCTTCGGCTAGTATGGGTGCCTTGGTTGTACCTCTACCTTCCTCTTCGGGGATATGGGCGTGAAGATACTTTTATAAGATAGAAGTTTGTCCCACTGGCGCAAAACTGGGACGGACTGCTAGTTTAAACATAATTTGTAAATTTAAATGATTTGAATCGAAACAAGATCAATCTGAAACTTGTACCATTTTAAGATTTTAGATTGCATATGAAATTACAATAGATAAGTTTGGTTGCAAACGATATCAACGATATTATGTTTCCACTATAGGAATAGAAAAAAAGCGAAACACGTTTAAGTGGTATTACGTTGTTTTTTATTCAAAGCAAGGGTGTAATTAGATATTTCAATTCAAAATAATACATTACACTTACAACATTTAACGAAAAGTAATATCTAATAAAAGTTGGATATGTCAAAGTTTATCTTGCTTTGCGGAAGCGTTCACTATTTTGTGTTGCTGTTTCGTATAACTACACAAAAAATGAATTGGGCTTCATATGGTTTCACGTTACATATTTCAGAAATATTTTTTTCGTCGTTGTCTCTTGTAGTTTAATACCCCTACTTAGACAATGTCGGAAATGGGTCGTGTCGGAGGATTTAAAAATGTATTTTATCCTTTTAATGTTTTCTAATAGAGTACATCTATTTCCTTCTGTCTAGTACTTAATGGAATGAAAAAACAAGTATTTGTAGGGACATACTTATATTTAACTTTTATTTTACGTGGTAAAAATTTTGGACCAAATTTTAAATCTATCAATCTATTTTAAATTAATCCAAGAACTCTAAATGAAATAAACCTTATCACAAGATACTTCCGGTATATTTGTAGGTATGTATGTATACATTTGTGGATGGATTTATGTAAATTCAACACGGCGGCTGTAAGGTTTTATTTTACATACATAATACTATTGATATTTTTGCACTGTCAATATATCTAATTGAAATCTAAAATCGTAATAGTATACCTGTTATTTCTTTTAGTCCTACTTTAAGAATATGTTTTTTTACATCTGAGTGCAACCCAAAAACAGCAGATCTAAATTTTTATGTATCTTCATTGTTATGTTCATATCTTGTCATAAAATCTGTCTCACTATAACGAATAAAAAATGTCATAGGTGCGTTTTAGTAACACACGTAGGTACAACGTTTTTTTACGTATGTGGTTTCAAGTCTCTTCACGAATGAGTTTAAGCCAACTTCCCCACCTTCTCTATCGGAATAAGATAATACGGAGTAGATAAAGTATTGATAGCGTTCCGGGCGAGTCGTCACAAAAATCTACCACCTTGTCTTGACCACTTTGATAGTAAAAAGCGAACTTATAATCTTCTTTTACCTGCTGCTTTGTGACAAATTGTTGCAGAAATTATTCGAACAAGCCCGGGGTATGTTATCAAAATATATAAATTAATACATACATATCTTCTCGTCAAATCCCTTGCAGGGTTGACGGAGAGTACCGAGTTACCACGATCGTTAAAGATCTGCCTAGCTTCCACACCATTCATTATTCTTTTCAAACAAACGCGCCTATTATAGAGAGACATGATTCAAATTCAAATTCAAATTCAAAATAGCTTTTATTACGTAGATCCATGTACAGATTCTTGTAACGCGTCTATATAATTCTAAAAACTACCACCGGATCGGAACGCGGCCACTCACTGAGAAGATCCGGCGAAAGAAACTCAGCGGGATTGTCTTTTTTCTTATAAATCTAATTTACAAAAGTTTATTATATTCACTAATAATTTGCAGAGATTGGCATGAGGAGCAATTAATCCCAAGCATTTCTGTCTTCTAAATATTCTGAAATCTTATAATACTGCCTTATAATTATATGAGACCACTTTGAGATTGTAATTCAGAGATTTGGTTAAGAATCGTCCTTATTTCCAAATAATCGAACCAACTGAAAATCATGTCCTCACTCCAACACTATCCGTCCTATTGATACACAAGGAGTAAGGTACTCCAAGTTCAACCTGGTATTGTAGTCTTTACTACAATGTGTTACAGATTATAATATCAACCAAATTTTACTCGTGTCTTATTCCCTGTCTATTAAAAAGACAATACAATACAACACAATAGCTCTTTATTGTACACGAAATACAAATAAATTACAAATACATTAAAATAACTTTAACTAAGAAGACGCTGTAGGTATAGTACATTTTTACAGAAATTTATGCCGCCTAGAGACACCAATTGTGCGTTGCCAACCTGAGTCCGGGACGTTAGGTATCGAGCAAGAGTAAGTTTACTGGCTACCTTATCCTCCGAACCAGAACACGACAACGGCAAGCGCTGACGTTATGGCGGCAGGAATAGGTAAGGCGGTGGTACCACTAAACATTGCGAAACTCTACCACCTTGTCAGATGCCACGGTGTTAGTGACGGTAAGCCTATGCTCGCCTTTTACGAGCTGCTGGGCACTGGAAGGCACATGATCTATTCTGCAAAGGCGTCCGGACCATCACGAGTAAAAAACCATACGTAAAATTGTTGCCTATGTATTTTACATATCTTATTATAAAATTACGTGTCGCATTGTTTGTCCGCGATGAACTCCTAACCTACTTAACCGATTTCAATCAAATTTGCACACCATATGCAATTTGATCCAATTTGAAAGATAGGTTAGCTTACTTTTCAATTTATGATCAATTAAAATTACCATCCGAGCGAAGCCGGAACAGGCAGTTAGTATTTGTAAATAACAAAACCCTAATCTTGGAGTTCTTATCTTAATTATTGTCACAGTAATCAAACAGGTGTCTGTAAGGCATTTCTTGCTTTCTTTCCACAATTTGTACTACAAAAAAGTCCATGTTCAGCACAGTTTTTGCTGTCATATATCCAACGAATATAAATTAAGACTTCGAGCGGCGCCATTTTCGTCACTATATGAGAAACACACCTTAAACTCTGTCCCACCACTATGTACATTCCATAACCATGTCATGTCGAACATAAATTATAATGCGGAACATCAAACGAACAATGCTCGATCTTGTAAACTCCGATTTAAGGGACAGAAGACAGTTTTTCTGACATTATACATAGGGAATAGCAACAGGTTGATTTCGGTCGCCTTCCTCGTCCGCGATTGACAGGAGCTGGCTTATTTGAAATTTTAAATGAACAGTTTCGACAAGCCTAAACCGGATAAAGATTCATCAATGTTATGGTAGAGCAAACTTAAGATTCAGCCTCAAAAATCAAAACGGAATCTTATTTCAAATAAACAAGTATCATTATGCAGTAAAGACTAGTGCACACGGCCGCAAAGTCATTTTGTATTTAAAATGATTCCATGAACTGATGTCAAATGCGTTCTTTCTTCTGAAAAGATATAAAAACAATTTGGCAGGTGAATCCTGTATTTTTAATAACGGAATATAGTAGGCTATTGTTCACGTAGTAGCGTCATTGAATCAATCAGAATATATTAAAGATAAAAAATTAGATTTTCAAAGCATTGTTGCTTTAAAACTGTAACTGTTATTTAAAACAATATGAACACATTAAAAACGAGATTTTATTTCGAATGAGGATGTTTATTTTACACAAACAGATAAATAAATTAGTTGTATTCTTATTTCCACTAACTCTTTAGCCTTCAATGTAACAAGATTATTTCGAAAATCCTTTCACATTTTTTAAAGTCATACTTCTTTTGGCGCGTTAGGAAAAAATGATGAGGGTAAATTTTTACGATGCGCG
>NJDC01002909.1:31697-58163 GCA_002245475.1 Calephelis virginiensis | reverse complement strand
TGCCGTTGGCAAGATGAGAACAACCGGAAATAATATGTCTAATGGACTCACCAGGACGATGGCACGCTCGACATATGTCAACTGTACCATCCCTCATGATGTATTTCCGTATTATTATTATTATTATTATATTTATATTACATTTATTATTGGATCAATTTTGATTTACTTACTTATCTTCACGTCAAGTCACTTACGGGGTAGAAAGAGAGTATAGGGTCCAAACTGCCTACTTTTTTATTAATTTGATTCAATATTTTAAACGTAGAACTTGAAAGTAAAATTTAAGATATAATTTATCAAAGATATTTTCGATTAAGAACATGTAGCGCATACGGCGTACGTTGATTAAAATAGAACTAATATAACCATGCTTAATTGTTTTGGGAATCTGTTATTAATTAATCAGAAATTTTAACCACATTAAATCTGTGCTAATCAGCGCTAATAGTCATTAAAATCTTGACATACGCCACAATTAATATACAGATAATCCTCGTCAATTTCGGTTAAATTTTAATTAATCGTTGATTGTATTTCGTATGCATATATCCTGCTGAGGTTATTATACAAGTTGATTTATCTGACGTGTGCAGTGATGTTTTTTACAATAAACTATTTTAACCGACTCGAACAAAGGAGACGGTTCGCAATTCGATTCTATGTTTGTTATTACTCTGCCAATTACCAACCGATTTTGATGTTTTTTTTTAGAAAAATAGGTCAGAATTTTCATTACTTGGTCCTAACGTGATCTTAATTAGTTTTCTCATAATTCGACGCGTGGTTTTGAATTATACTTAATAGAGCATCCATTTCTCACTTGTCGTTGCCGTAAAGATAAGTGTAACTCAAAAACTGCTAGTAGAATGTTGATAAAATTTATGTGGGACCATTTCGGAAACTTTTGCTATATTTCGAAAAAAAGAGGATCAAAGAGCGACGTGATACTCAATTAAATAGTTGGAGTCGCTTTTTGCAGTTTTACTGCACTTAATTATGTTTCAAAAATTTTTTGGTTAAATTCTTATACAGATCGAGGAGTCTCCTTGGTTTGGTTAATGTATATCATGGGGGATAACCATTACATTTAAATATTTTTCCTTGGATAAGATAGATTAGATTCCGCCAGAGACACGATTTGAAAAAATTGAAGACTAAAAGAAGCAAATTGATTTCCTACCCATTTAATTATAAAAGGCTTAATTATAGCCTGTTTTTTAATCTCAGAGACTAAATTGACATTAACAATGTTGTAAGTTTTTTGTGACTCAAAATAGTGTCGTGCTATTACCGAAAAATGTTACCAAACAATATAAATTACCGATTTTTATAAGTGACACTGGAAAATCGGAACATGTATATTTAGAACGAATTAACACAAAATTAACATGCTTCTTAATTGTAGGTCAATATTTATTGTCATTATTTGTATTTTTACAAAATAAAATTTATAAAGTGGCACTTCTATTTGAAAAGTTATTCTAAATTATATAAAGGAGAATGCTCAAAAAAACCTAGGCCCGGCGCAAACGAATTGTATCTCAATTTATCGGTATAAATGACTAATGAAATGTGATATAAGTGCCATCATCGAAAACGATGGTTAATCGTAGGAATTTGCTATTTGTTTTTTGGAAGGGTTTAATTTTTATTATCGTTTTCATATTTAAAGAAACTAAGTAATATCTCATTATTCTATTGAGTGGAAACGCTCCGTATTTAGCGTGAGCATCATGTGAAAACAGCAGTCTCGTATAATTGTAGTCAAGAATAAAGCGGAGCAGTGTGTATGAAACGCAAGTTTTCCGAAACCGCACAGGGTTTCGTTAAACTTAAATAGAGGTGATGACTGTCAACTTATTATGTGTCGCATTAATTCACTACTAGAGGATTCGATCCCGATCGATTTTTGTAATCCCGGGATTTCAGGATTGTCTTCAGCTAATGTGACTTGTACTTTCTAGAAAGTGGTAAAAAATGAAAGTGGCAAATACAACTGAAATCAGCAACAACAAGATAGCCTTCAAAACGTCAAATGAAAGTAAGGACTTTTAATTTCATATACATTTGTATTCACATTTTTAAAAATACTGTATACCCTGAAAATCCCGGGATTTATAAAACTTAATTCCGAAAATTTCGGGCCTAAAATATGACCGGGATCCCGGGATCCCGAAGCCCGGGATCTCGAATGGAATCCTCTGTTCACGACACGTGAGCAATAGAATATATTATACAAAAGTTTTATATAAACGAGACAGTAGAAGAAATGGAATTGCAGAATACTATTGTTCATGCATACATGGGAAAAGAACGCTAGGTAGTTGTGCCCATATAATGTCAAGCATACTTTATCTTGGTTGGGCAAGGCACCAAGACGGTTTTGCCCATCCCGTACTTTCAATGAAAAACTTAATAATAGATATAGAAAATGAAGATTTCCCCGTGTTGGTCCGGGCTCCTTTGCAGAATAGATTCATTCAGCATTCCTGCTAGGCAGCTCGTAAAAGGCGAGCATAGGCTTACCGTCACTAACACCGTGACAACCTACTAGATGGTAGAGTTTCGCAGCGACTCACCCGGATTGGTACCACCGCCTTACCTATTCCTACCGCCATAACGTCATGACGTGCTCCGGCTCGGAGGGTAAGGTAGCCGGTAAACTTACTTTTGCTCGAGGTCTAACATCCTGACCTCAGGTTGGCAACGCACCATTACCACCTTTGGTGTCTCTAGGCGGAGTGAATTTCTTACCATCAGGAAATCCGTCCGCTTGTTTGCCTTCCATTATCATAAAATAAAAAGATTTTGTATAATCTATAGTAAGTTATGTTTTTATTATTTATACATTTGTTTTCATATTTTCTAGTCGCAAAACCCTTTAAATATCATTATAATCATCAACATATCCAAATGACGTCTAACGTTGATCGATATTACAGAGTTCCTACTAAAAATAAATAGCAATTTCCTACATTTAGACATCGTTTTCGATGATAGCACCTATGTGACATTTCATATATACCGATAAACAGGTTTAAATTTCATTTGCGCTGGGCTTGGGTTTTTTCCTCATACTTCGTGAGCATTCTCCTTTCATTTCATATTTAGATAATAGACTGGGTAATTGAATACTCAAAATTATCTAATTCGTCATTTATATCTATAATTACCCTATTGGTAATAGCGTCGACTTTGTCTGTGACTTTCGTTGAGTAATTCCTCCTTGAAGAAGCCCTTCTCCGAAAGTCTTCGAATTCAATCAATTCGAAAGTCTTATTTTTGTGTAACAAACCAACAAAATACTAGTTTTAGCAAAAGACAGCGGACAAGTAAGAGATAACCGCGGCATATAGACGCCACAAAAGTTAGAGGTGCTCCGCGGCCCAACGAGGGTATAATTCGAAATGTGCAATTCGAATTCGAACTTCGGACTGGTTACCTGTCACTCATTGTGACTATGGTGGCAGGAATCAGTAAAGCGGTGGATGTCTCACCGTACAAGTTGCGGCACAGCACTCTAACAAGTGGTTTTGTTGTTAATGACCCGTTTTGCCTTTATTCGCCTTTTACAACAGGCTGCCAGACAGGACTGCAGATCGTCTATTCTACACAGAGGACCCGGAAGAACACATGGGAAACTAAATATACTAAGTTATAACTAATCAAGTATTTCTATGTATTAGTATCCTTGCTTAGCGCCATTACAAGCATATAATTTGCTTGCTTTAGGAGTCCAGGTATCAGGGCTATTTTTTTATTTAAAACCTGATGCAATATCACAGTACCAGTACCAGCTCCTTCCGTTTGACCGCATTCAACGTAGAGCAATTCTAATTGTCAATGACCGGGCAATTACCAATCGGCTTGATCCCTTGGCGCTGCGTAGAGATGTTGGATGCCTCAATGTTTTCTCTCATCTCATCTATCATGGGGAATGTTCTGAGGAGTTGTTTGGTTTAATTCCAACCGCTGATTTCCACCTTCGGACTTTGCGGCAGAGTTTGAAGTATCATTCCCGTCATCTAGATGCGTGGCGATTTACAACAGTGCGATTCAGAAGACATTTTTTAGCTCGCACAACACCTTTCTGGAATCAGTTACTGAAGGCGGTATTCACAAACTATTATGACTTAGGGACCTTCAAGAAATGAGCGTACTCATTCCTTAAAGGTCGGCAACGCTTTTGTGATTCTCCTTCTGTTGCGGATGTCCGTGGGCGGCGGTGATCACTTTCCATCAGGTGACCCACTTGCTCGTTTGCCTCCTCTTATATAAAAAAAAAATCAACAGCGCAATAGAACCAAAACTTAACACTACAAAATAACAGTAGGTAATTGATAACCTAGCACACAACAGGCACAACGGACGCATTTGAACACATCAATAGATTTTAGTACGAAAGGTAAACATAATTTACAACTCAGAAAATTACAAATAAACCGACTCGTATTTCAACATATTCTCGTCTAATTAAAACAAAAATTGAGTATTTTCCTCGACTTCTATTCAATTCACCCAGCAGACCTAGACTTGTTGGCAACGGCACCGTTTCGGAAGTACGCTTTCTTAAATGAAAAACATTCTTAGAAATGACATTCTCTTTTTTAAAATCAGTTAAAAATTGGTTATAGAACTTAGGGTTGAAGAATCAAACTTCAGGTGTGTTATTTTTCAAAAATCGACATTATTCGTTTTGAAAAAATCGGTATCATAGAACAGGACTACAAAAAACACAGGTATATTTATTTGTAAACTTGATGTTTACATCTGTCAATTCAGTCTCTAAGATTTAAAAATAAACTACAACTTCGACAGGGGTGTTTCATAAGATTTTCCAAAATATAATTTCAAAAACTAATCCATGGGAATTTAGCAATAGTTTTTATGGCTCATCATAAAAAAGTAATTAAAATATCTTTATTACTAGATCAGGCACTCTCTGGAAACTGCCACTCAAAAAGGTTCACATTTGTTCTTTTAACACTGATATTTAACGGCTAATTTATACCTACAAGTATTATAAATGACATGTCTTTGTTTTTCTTTCTTTATGTCAGGATGGACGGAGCAATGTTAACGTATAATTATTGTGTGAAAAAGTAGTTTTTAGCTACATCTAAATGGATTCCGGCAGTAGAGCTGAACAGCTGTTATCTAACATTTATAATACAATACAATTATTTGAAATCGAACAAAAGAAACATTTTCTTCTTACCCTGCAAGGGACTTGGCTGATGTCTGAAAGGTATGTACGTAAAGAAGAAAATGATATATATACAAAAACTAACAATGATATGTAAAACTATTACAATATAATATATTCATTTAACTATTTTTTCACGTCCTTCGTCATCAATATAATGTTAGACTCGAACACTCTTTATTATTAAAAATATTAACATGATTCTTTTATTTTATTTACTTTAGGTACAACCTTAGCAACGTGTTATAAAAATGTCTTACAGATCTATTTTGTAAAGCATGTTTTGTTTTAAATATCGTTTTGCCTATTAAAACCGAATGATATATTAGCAAAGCTTTTCAAGTTTTGTTGACTTGCTTTATTTTAACGTTCAATAAAATCTGTATAGATAAAGTTGCAGGCAAGCCCTATATTTACAACCAAAAACATTTAAAAGCCTTCATCTCTAATTAATTTCAGGATCTCATATTCATTTCGCACATGTACTTCCATACATTTAATGTGTGGTCAATTACAATAATGTCGACGATTTGCCCGTCGTGATGACGCGTGTTTGCCGGCTTTGTAATTTATTACCGCGTATTATGGAGCCATCAGTGTGATCATCAATTATGATCCAATCACATAATGAACCCGTTTTATGACAGACCGGCTAATGCTATAGTTTCATTAGCTACCGGATTATATCTCACTAGCTTACAGCCATGGTGTTGTTAAAATTAGGACACTATCATAAATGAGATACATAAAAATTGTATAATGAATGAATGAATGAATTAATTAATACACTTTATTATGCACCAAAATTTACAAAACCGCGACTCTAGTTGTTATTCTAAATCTTTTACTTTCAAATCAATCAAATTGTGGAATTCCCTTCCTACCGTGATTCGTGACAGCCCTTCTTTACCTACTTTTAAGAAAAGATTGAAGGAACATTACTTATCGTTGACACAATAACATACTCATATATTATCCTACTAAGATATTTTAGTAATTATAATTGTATCTGTTTTTTTTACACTCTTTGTCTTATCGCTTCAGAGCGATCTCTACCGGACAACCTTTTAAAGTATCTTCACGCCCATATCCCCGAAGAGGTAGGCAGAGGCACAACCAGGGCACCCACGACTAGCCGAAGATACTAAGTCCCACAATGTGATAGGTGGCAAGCCTATCGCCAACCGGGCACATTTCCAATCCCGACCAACATTTTTTTTATTAGAAAATTGGAAAAATCCAATTTTCTTTTTGTTGGCCGACCCGGGTCCTCATGCAGTCAAGTCCAACATCCGGACCGCTAGACCACAGAGGCGACAACCTTTTAATATTAGTAATATACATTTTTTTCCAATTAACTACCTGAGAGAACTTTAGAAGTTTTCCCGTAGATTCTAGGAAAGGTCCAAATGTTAACATTTTCAAACTAAACACCACTTTTTACATAAACTCTGATTTGGGTGGATAACTGTTCTATTTTCTATTATTGTAATAATAATTTATTTCAATTTGATGTTATACGCAAAACATTTTAATCTTTTCGTGTTTCTAAAGGCACCACAGCGACATAGGTATCAATTAGTATAAAGTTGTCTGGAAGTGGTCGCCGATTTACCATCTTTTTTTCACTTTGTTTTTTTTTGTATTTTACATTTCTTTTGCATTTTGTAGCTGGAGTTGTAACTCACGATAATAACTGTAATAGTAACCTTGTAGGTGATGTCTGTGTCAGTTATCTTAGCGAAATTTAAGTTTGGGTGAGATCGATAGAAAAAATAGTCGCAACTTTTTCGAATTTATTCAATTTCATGTACGAAATGAGTCAAATTAGTCAATTTCGTAGTTATTTTGTTTTTTTTATGAGCCCTTACCACGAGTTTACGGCTTGTCTAGTTTATTGTACTCGCTACCGTATGAAAATTTCAAACAGCGCCTCTACCAGTAACTAAGAGTAACACATTTTTAGATCAAAAGTGCCGTAGATATTAACACGTAACTTACCGAACGTAATCAGTACCAACTCATGATTAAGGCTCAGTTGAGGTACACAAGTAAAGTATTCATAAAGAAATAGGTGTAGGTATCGTGTATTTTCTCGATGTCGCCAAAATCTAAATCTCAAACATCTACCTTAGGTAAGAATGCCATGCTTCACCCAATGCCCTGACATAATTGAGTAACAATGTGCTTCAACTTGATGCAAATTCATTAAACTTAACTAAAGACAGATAATAAAGCCTGAGCCAAAAAATATAACACAACAAACAAGCGACATACTTTTTTTAAGCAAATGATATGATTTTAAATAGATTGATATTAAGTGATTTATGTGTTTCTGACATTAATAAAGCAAGATTTATCTAAATAATAAGAAAACACAAACGTCTATATTCTTTAGGCTTTCATGAGTCTCTACAAAATTAAGCGAATCGCTCCAGATGTTGTAAAATTTTGCGTTAGGATCATATTTAGCGATTTACTTATAAACATTTTAAACACTTCGTGGTTGTATCTATTTTGGTTCATAATCTAGTCTATACAAGAGATCGAATCAATTTCACAAGAAAGCAATAAAATTAATAATTTACAATGAAATTTCATGTTTAGTAAAATATTGTGTTAAATATACAGGGTGCCACAGTAAGCCCTTCGGAAGCCAGAGCGTGGTGGCTATACACACTGTGTAGCTTAGGTAAAAGTTAAAAAAAATATAACTGCAAAATTATTTTTTTGCAGATTATGCGGATTTATACTTTGTACATATTATACCTACTAAATACAAACTGATTTAAGTAAAAGCCCTACAATAAAAGCGACAAAAAATAAAACAAAACCCAAAAAAACTTACTACAATACCTACACAAAAAAATTTGGACGATTGTAGTTCACAGCGAAAACTAGCACACGAGTTAATTTTTGCCACAGTTAATACCTAATTATGAAACGGGTATATCAAAATGGCAAGTACTTTGACAAACACTCCATTAAAGAAATATAGTTGTCATGTTATTTTTTTATCAATCGAATTTCAATAACTACGTAGTTTACACACAATATAACTTGGTAATCAAATAACGACGGATAATCCTAGCAAAAGACTAATAAGATCGTGGCATTTCAAAAATATGAGGAAAACAAATAAGAACTTCTTCGTGATCCGGCACTCACTACTGTAGCACTGCGAAAACCGCTTGGGAGCATCGTCGTTTGTGCGAGTGTGCCGTTTTTGAACGTTTGTAAGTTCGGTTGATTTCCTGATAGAAATCCACGCCGCCTGGAGACACCAAAGGTGGTAATGGTGCGTTGCCATCCTGAGGCCTGGATGTTAGACCTCGAGAAAAAGTAAGTTTACCGGCTATCGTATCCGCCGAACTGAAACACGTTAACGGCAAGCACTAACAATATGGCGGTAGAAATAGATAAGCTGGTGATACCAATTCGGGCGAGTCGCTGAAGAACTCTACTATCTATGTAGTAGGATGTCACGCTGTTAGTGACGGTAAGCCTATGATCGCCTTTTACGAGCTGCCTGAAGGCTGATGGTCTATTCTGCAAAGGGGTCCGGATCAACAGGGGGTACGGGGTTTTATGTGATATTGCGATACGCTGAACACACACTTGCTTGTTAATTACAAGGATGATTGTGACCCCGCATCAGTGGGACGTAGGCAAGGTATATTTTGTTAGTAGGACGCGAATCGCCTCGTGTGGACTAGCTGCTTGGTACTATCTCTACTATGCAGGCCTGTCCGCGGGCAACATCTAGTCTAATATATAATTACCAGCCTGTAGGAGCGTGTTGTATTAAAGAACCATTAATTATATTATGAGTGACGCTCATCTCAAAGCTATTTAATTATGGCATCATATTTTGACGGTATTAATTGAGCACGCTCGATTTTAAAATGTTTTCATTATTCATATAGACATTAAGATTAAAGCTCTAAAATTTGCGCTTATTTATACTTACTAATTTTTGTTTTGAAGTAAAAAAGTTAGTGAAAAACCTGCTAATATTATAAAGATTTATTTATCTGTGTTATAGAAAACATAATAAGACGGATTAGCTACATTCTACTGAATCATCACTCCAGAAGTTTGCGAGGACGTATGGATTGATTATTGTTTGTTACTCTTTCACTCCACATCTACTGAACAAAATTAGATGAAACTTTACAGTTGTAGATTATGCATCTGATTTACACAAGTCTTCAATGTAACTACAATTAATATGTTTTTAATAGGGCACGCTGGCGAAGCTACGGGTGAAAACCAGTCATTTATATAACTGAAGAACGACTCAACGAATTTTATTAGCAGATATCTGATACATTTTCGACCAAGTAAATAAAATATCAAAACTTACACGTCGTAAAACGGTAAAAATAAGAATTAAATTTAGATATTACCTATGTCGACTTACGGCCAATACTACTAATAATCAATCCTAATCCAAAACTTGCTGTCCAAGATTGATATTTTGATCCATTTTTATGTAATCGCTTGCCAATAATATATCTGTGGACAGGATAAATATGGCAACTAGGTACAGGATAGGCCGGCGGATACGCAGCTATTTATTTAATCCTTTATTGCACTAAAATAAATGTATAAAAAAGCATTTTCTCCCAGTTTACCCTAGGTAATGGTGACAAAACACACATGGTGCACAAAAATTTGACAAAAAAAAACACATTTTACAACAACACAAATTGATTACAGTTAATTAAAACAGTTAAGATTCTAAATTTACAAATAAAACTAAAGTAGAATACAATAGGTAATTCTAATAATAATGACACTAATAATAATAATAATTACCTGTATATAGTGTGAAACTATATAAATACAACAAAGATTTTATAACAATGTACGAGTATACATAATATTTAACCAAATATATAATAATAAAAATAGACTGAAGATAGGACTAGCACTTTAGTAATATATACTTTAACACAGAAACATATATGGAATATTTAATTATACTACTGAAAGCCAAATAAATAAGTATGAGTATCGGAAATCAAAAAGTTTCAGAATTTTGAGTTTTTAAGAAATGGTTATAAACATGTGACTTAAATATAGGGAGAGAGTTAGACTCACGTATATCAAATGGAAGAGCATTCCATAGCCGAATAGCTGTCACTGTTCAGAATACTGAAAAGATTCATAGTAAGATATGGTGTCATGGACAGGAGTCATTAAAACCGTCTGATTATGTGGTCGCTGCGATACATCCATCTTTATAGATACATTATTAACATTAGCCGTTAGTAAACATATAAATACGTGTCTTTATTATTGAGTATAACATGAAAAGCGTTAAACCAATTGCTTAAAATTATAAGTATAAAAAAATCTTCAAAACAAATCTATTAATGGCGCAGTAAATACAAACATACAAAAAGATACAGTCGAACTTGAAAAAGGAGGAGGTACTCAAATCTCCCCTTTTTCAAGTCGTTTTGAAAATACTCTAAATTGAAACATTATTTTAAGGAGGAAGGAGCCTGGACCAACACGGGGAAAGCGCAAGATTCGGGTGCCAGTCCCAAAAGGGGGCAAGCATATTTTGTGTGATGAATATCGATATCTGAATTTCAGGGTCTGAGTGTTTGTTAAATTTATACTGATAGATATTTACTTCCACGTAATAATATCGTTGGGTAACACCTTTAACATAAGGAGGCAATTATGGTCTATCCTACAAAAGGAAAAGAAAATGTGGAAAATAAGGGAGGGGTTGTCCAAACGATTGTCAATCTTCTAGAATATTATCTCCTTTCAAATAATGAGACCTACGTAGGTATCTACTTAGAATTTGCTAGCGTTCATGAATAATTCTACTATAACAGTGCTTATCCGAGAAGTCTATGAATAAAATTAAATCTATACATTTGTTGACCAAGTCAAGATTTGTAAGATAATTTAGTAGAATACTCCAGATTTTTGAAGTGAAAACTTCTTTAGCGTCGTTGCGCACTTTTTTTGAAAAGGGTAAAAACTTCTGAACTCACGTGACCTGATCGACAATTCGTAAAACGGCGAAGGGCGCTTGCGCGAATGTTCGTGTTGTCATGTTTGTGTACGATAGCGCAATAAATGAATATTGTATTCTACCACATAAATGATAGTACTATCATACTAATAATTTAAGCAATTTGTGGAAAATAATTCCCTAATCATTCCAAAATATCAAAAATGCACAACGTTAATACCCAAGTTTACACTTCTGACGGCACTCCCGGAGTGCAAACCGTCGTTTTTTTTATGTAAGCCAACAATCACACGGGGTCTCTTGTTAGTAAAAAACGACCACGGCCTATAGACACACCATAGATGTTACCAGGATGTTAGGCCGGGATGTTAGACTAAAACATGACACAGTCATGATGGCAGCAGGAATAGGTATTGCGGTGGAACCCTACCTGGGCAAATTACTGTACAGCACTCTACACACGATAGTCTTGTTGGTAATGACCTTGTGAAGCTGTGCTCTCATCTAAGGAGCTGCTGGCAGGAAGGCAGATGGTTTATGCTGCTCAACCGACCTGGATCAACACGGGTAAGATTACTACAATACAAAAAACAGATGATGGTATCTATCCAGTAGGCAAGGCATCGAAATAACTTCCAGAGTTCTGTAATATTTCGCCAGATGCGGTACGAGATTTACGTGTTTCTTTTGCCAAAGGCCATTTCTTTGGTTTGTCTTTTTCCGGTTTGTAAGGCAGAGGTCAAATTAATTAAGGGTTTTAACTTTTATTTTCAGTTAGTCAGTGCACTTAACCTTTTGCGACGTCTATAATAATAGGCGGTGCATACATCTAACTATTCGAGAAAAAAAAGTATCTTCACGCCCGTATCCTCGAAAAGGTAGGCAGAGGCATATCCAGGGCACCCACCACTAGCCGAAGACACTAAGTTCCGCAATGTGATAGGTGGCAAGCCTATCGTCAAACAGGCACATATCTAATCCCGAACAACGTTTTTTTATTAGAAAATTGGAAAAACCCAATTTCCTTTTTGTTGCCCTACCCGGGAATCGAACTCTGGACCTCATGCAGTCAAGCCCGACAACTGAACAGCTAGACCACAGAGGTGATTCGAGAATACGTCTTAATTAACGTTCTAGTCACGATGTTTAACTCTATGTTTTCTTGTTACTTGTTACCAGTTTTTGAAACGCTAATCAATTTATAATCTACGATTTTGCTCTATATCACAGCTGTTTAACATGAGTCGGTTCGAAATCATGTTAAAGAGCTGTTCGAAAGTCGTAGATTAAAATTGATAAGCGTTTCGGAAACTGGCCGCTAGTTGAGGATGCCGTTAGTTTAAAATATCGAACACTAAACTTAAAGCAAGCAGATGTCCTGTAGTACCTAGTAAAAAAATACATGTAACCTTTAGACATCGAAACACATCTATCCTGTGGCACTTGGCTTCCTTCCTAACCGGAACACGATAATGGTATGGTAGCGAGAACGAGAAAGGCGGTGATAACGAATTAGTTGGGTCGCTTAAAAACTTAACTATCACTACATAGTACAAAACAAAGTAGCTTCCTCTGTCCCTATGTCCCTTTGTACGCTTAAATCCTTAAAACTACGCAAAGGATGTTGATGCGGCTTTTTTAATAGAAAAAGTGATTGAAAAGAAAGGTTTACATGTATATTTCATAACAATGCGAAGTCAGAGTGGGGCGCTAGTACCTACTTTATAAAAAATACCATATATTCGAACGGTTTCTACATAAACTAAAAGAATGTTGTATAGTTAATGTTTGTGTTATATCTGTTCATAACATAACATTTGGTGCAAAACTGAAACAACTATAAATAAATAAGTGCGGTCGTTTCATTCGCACATAAATCTCTCCCGCTACAGCTGATTTACAGAAATACTCTTCGCTTTCAACTCTCTATGTGCAGGGATTTGCACTTTAACTAAATGAAACTTAAATTTTGTTTGCGTATTTTTTATGCCCCTTCAGCTGTGTATGGGAGAACAGTTTGTGTTCATCCGAATGGCTGCCTGCAAAAATATCTGTAGCATCTGATATTTTATTTTACTGTGACTGGTTGACAATAAAAGCACATAAAACGTTGTTTGAATTATTTCAAACTGTTTTTGTCTATCTATGTCTACATTCCATACTATTATTCTCTTATTTTTTATTGCTGATTTAATCACGCGTGGCCGCATAATCCAATTTCGTATATTATTTTTTAATTGAGATAGTTATCATCAGGATAGAGTCTCACATGAAAAAAACTTATAGTTAGGTCAGAAACACACATATATAGGCCAAACTGCAGCTATAGGACTGATATCCCAAGAGCTCACAATTAATGGGCACCGGCTGTTTCAACGTAACAAGAACAGTTTCTGTAGTAAAAAACTAAGAAATATTAGAACAAAACCATAAAACCTTACCGTAATACTCTATCGGCCTTCTTCTAATACACAACGATATACGGCCAATATTAATAATCAATCCTAATCCAAAACTTGCTGTCCAAGATTGATATTTTGATCCATTTTTATGTTATCGCTTGCCAATAACATATCTGTGGACAGGATAAATATGGCAATTGGGTATGGGATAGGCCGCCGGATACGCACCTATCTAGATTGCTTGAAATCCATTAGATTGAGATACATTATTAACATTGGCCGTTAGTCATCTGTTGCTTTGCAAACCATAGTTGGCAAATACCCATTACAATAACTAATATAAGAAACCATACTGACTTCCTAATGACGGTAAGAATACATACCAGACGTCTACGCAATCAGGTACACCTCTGTCTACCTCATTGCGTACTTCCCCTACTTTTTAGAGAATAAGGGACTGGAGATACTTTTTTATATAAATAAGTTATTTTATACAAATTTGTTAATGTTGAGTCCCATATGCTAATAGAATGCACCCAAGCAAATTTCTTTCGGATAGTAAGAAATATACACTTAAGTATGTGTAGGACCGAAAGTTGGATAAGATCCTGGGGTCTAGGTTATTAGATCTCTAGCATAAGATTACTGGCTATTAAAACCCTCGATATTAGAACACTGGTTAACATTGATGTGACGGTAATAGGAATATTGTTTAGCTCATAGCGACTTATAGACTAAAGGCTAAAATGTTTAAACTCGTACTCCCGAAGAGGTAGGCAGATATTTATTTATTTATTTATTTATTTGGTACACCAACGATTGTTACAATAATACATACATTGTTGAAATAAATTAAAATTGTCTGAGCCAATTGCACAATCAGTTACAGGTATACACCACGTGCTTACCTAGTTAATATATTAAGGATAAAAACATAAAAAAAAAAAATCTTACGAACTAAATAATGTGCTACATACCAAAATTAATAACAACTATAATCTATATCTAATAAATCAAGTTTTGAGCAATTATTGCTTTATATTTAGGCAGAGCCATGTCGTGTACGTCAATCGATCCACTATACCTATTGTAGAGTTTACAAATTCGAGAGATTGGAGAGTTTGCACCCAGAACCGTTTTGCGAAGTGGACAAAAGAGCGGCTCGACAGGTTTGCGAGGTATCCGACGTGGAATTCTGAACGTGAACATTTCCAGAAGCGGTGGGCAATTTAGATAATTTCTTATTATCTTGTAAAAGAAACAAAGATCAAGTAATTCTCGACGGTTGTTTAAACTCTGTATTTTGAGTAACTCTAAAATATTATTGTACGCGAGTGACTTCTTGTCCTTATAATGATTGAAAACTAAATGTCGAACCAGTCGCTTCTGAATACGCTCTATGCGTAATATGTGACAAGCATAATGCGGACGCCACACCACGCTACCATATTCGAGAACTGATCGAACGAGACTGTTATAGAGTGTGATTTTGGAAGATGGTCGCTTAAATGCCTTGACATTTCTGATGACAAATCCCAGCAATCTGGTAGCCCTCTGCACCAGCTGATCGATATGAGGTACAAATGTCAGTTTGCCATCCATAAACACTCCCAGATCTTTAACTACCTCGACTTCCTCCAATCGTACGCCGTTTATAAAGTAAACTGATGAGATGGGAAATAATTTTCGTGTAAATCTAATATAATTACATTTATTGATGTTAAGCTCCATACCATTCCTTTTGCACCAGCGCACAAGCGCATTGAGATCACTCTGTAGTAGGGAGATATCCTTTTCAGCTTCAATAACCCTCCACAACTTCAGATCGTCGGCATACAAAGAAGGGACGGAATGATTAATGAAGCCAGGTAGGTCATTCACAAAGATGTTAAAGAGAATGGGACCGAGATGTGATCCCTGTGGAACTCCTGAGGTTATAACGCGTGGTGTGGAGCTAAAACCATTAACTACTACGTAAAAAGTTCTTTCGGAAAGGTAAGACTTCAGCCATGACAGCATTGAACCAACGACCCCGTACGCAGATAACTTTTTTAGAATTAGCTGATGCGGAACTCTATCAAACGCTTTGCTAAAATCAGTGTACAGAGCATCGACTTGTTTATTGTTATCAATATGTTTCGCGATCTCTTCCACATACAGAACAAGATTTGTATTTGTTGATCTTCCCTTGACGAAACCATGCTGATTATCACTTATGTATTTTACAAAATAGCCCTGAAGTACAGGACAAACCAAAGACTCAAAAACTTTACCCAGGGTGGACAAGATAGAGATAGGCCTGTAGTTGCTAAAAAGCTCAGCATCCCCAGATTTAAATATAGGGACAACATGCGCTACTTTCCAGATGGTTGGGAATATTCCTGATGTTAGAGAGGAGTTAAAAATGACAAAGAGTGGTTCGACTAAATTTGCAGCACAGCGGGAGATAAACAGCGGTGGGATCCGATCATGTCCGGCACTTTTATAAATATTTAGCGTAACCAATTTTCTGTAGATCTCCCCGCGAGATATACTTATAGATGACAAGCAATCACTAGAAAAGGTAAGTTTCCCTGCCCAGCACTCATCAAAGTACTCCATCTCAATATCGTCAGACGAAGCATGAGAAGAGGAAACAACTGAGAAGTGATTTGCGAAGCCATTACAAATGTCACTACCAGAATGAAACCGATGGTTAGTGTCCATCATGACAGCAGGATATGTCCCTGTACCTCCTCGTTTTGATTTGACGTATGACCAAAATAATTTTGGATTACATGTTATTCCGTCCTCTATATTCTGTAAATATGATTTATAGTTGGCAGCAGCAATTTTGTTGCATCGTTTTGTTAATAACTTAAACGATATTAGGTCAAGAGGATTTTTATATTTTTTATACTTTTGCCTTATTTTGTTTTTCTCCTTAAGACGGTTTATGAGCTCTTTACTAAACCACTGTGGATACTTATTAGTTCTTGGTTTACATTCAGGAACAAAACTACGGACAGCCTCGCCAACCACCTCTAAAAACTTCTTAAGCAACTCATTTACATCTTCACAACCATTAAAGAGAGACAACCAATCAACCCTTGACAAAAAGCTATTGACTAGATCATAATCAGCCTTATGGAAATTCAGCCTATTGATAACGTTGTATTTTAATTTTGGACTATCAAGTGACGTGATATCTACAATAAAAGGAGGATGTAATGGATCGACTGGACACAACACGTCAACAGCCTCAGTGACGCTACAAGATAAATTTCTTATTAAAACTAAGTCGAGAATTCTTCCCATATGATTGGTAATACTATTACATTGTTCTAAGCCATTTAAAGTTACAAAGTCTACAAAATACTGAGAAAGCGGGGACAGGTGGTATGATAAGTTGCCAACGGAGGCCCAATTTAAAGCTGACAAGTTAAAATCCCCAAGGATACATACATTTGAGTTGGATATCTCAGAAATCCGATTGAAGTTGTCTACAAAACATTTTACCGTGGATAAAATTACTGGTGGTGGAAGATACGCCGCACACAGCGCCAGAGGCGTTGGTCCTTCAATAAGCACCCATAAATCCTCACAGTCACTTTCCCATTCGCGTAGTCTTTTCGAACCGATACGATTGCTTACAGCGATTAATACGCCTCCTCCATCCTTTTTACTGGCGAAGCCGGCTGTGTCCCGGTCTCTAATATAACTAGGCATTCACGAATACTTCGCAGGTGGTAAGTCCCACAATGTGATAGGTATCAGACCTATCGCCAACTCGTCACATATTATATAATCCCTGGGCAACGTTGTTTTTGTTTAAAAAAAAAAGACATTTTTTCCAATCCGGGAATCGACTCAGAAGCTGTAAAAATAAATCGACTGTAAAAACTCTAACATTTACTTCAATGGCAGTTAATATTCGAGTACAAACAAATATAATCCATTCTGCAAAATTTCAGTCATTTTTACATTAAAACGAAACATTTTTACAAACATACACATTTGTGCATTAATATTATTATTAGGGATTAATCATTACAGAGTATAAAACAAAGTCGATTTCCGCTGTCTGTCCCTATGTTACTTAGATCTTTAAAACTACGCATATCAAATTTTGATTCGTTTTCTTTTCATAGATACAGTAATTCAAGAGGAAGATTTATATGTATACTACATACATATCTTCACGCCAAGTCCCTTACGGGGTAGGCAGAGAGTATCGAGTGCCAGACCTCACGATCCTGACAAACCTGTCTTGCTTCCTTCACATTCATAACCCTTTTCATACAAACACGCCGGTTTCGGAGACTCTTGACACCACCCTCGGATAATATGTATTTATATGTATACTAGCTTCGTTTGGTTATGAAATATACATATAAACCTACTTTATCTAGTGAAAAAAATTTCATCAAAATCCGTTGCGTAGTTTTAAAGATTTAAACATACAAAGGGACATAGGGACAGAGGAAGCAACTTTGTTTTATACTTTGTAGCGAAAAACATAGAAGTTTAACTACGCATGTAAAGCTGGGATGAACTGTTAGTTGTCAACATTTTTTTCTAGAAACTTATGATATGCGCCTAACGATATCAGCGCTTAAATACTAATTTCACAAATTAGTCAAACAAATTACATTTAAACTCAGAAATCTTTGGTCATTAAAGCTTCATATTAAAATAAGTTGCTAAAATTTTTTCCAGATGTTTTTAATGCTTAAAAATCTTAATGTTTGGAAGTGCGCAGTTTTAGGGGCTGGTAAATAGGCGGTTAGCGAGAGGAAGTGCGGACAATATTAATGTTGGCAATAACTCACAGCAACCAACGTATTTTTCCCAGTAACGCCACTAAATGACGGTAAACGCTAATTAACGAGATTACCATATTCCCTAAACCGTTTTACAGCGATTTTTTAAAGTTAAATTGTATTGCTTTTTGCCTGAAAATGATTCTTTCTATACAAAAACTATCTCATGGTTTACATGTCTAACTCCAGATCATCCGTGAGCTTCAAATTCGATTCTCGACAGGGCGTTTGCGTGATAAAAATGTTTGCGTGTATTTCTGACAAGTGGGTCACATGATGGAAAGTGATCACCTCCGCCCACGGATATCCGCAATACCAGGAGTATCATAGATGCGTTGCCGACCTTTAATGAGTACGCTCTTTTCTTGAAGGTTAGTCTTAAGTCGTATTCCTTTGGAAAAAAACTGCCCTTGGTAACTAGGACCACGAATGACAAAGGTCTTTAATGCATGAGTACGCTTTTTTTTGGAGGTTTGTCTTAAGTCGTATTCGTTTGGAAAAACCGCTCTCGGTAACTAGGACCAAAAAGGACAAAGGACTTTAAGGCATGAGTACGCTTTTTTTTGGAGGTTCGTCTTAAATCGTAGCCGTTTGGAAATACCACCCTTGGTAACTGGTTCCATAAAGTTGTACAGGGTAAGAAATGTTTCAGGAATCACAGGGTTGTAGATCGCCAAGCATCAAGGAGTTTTACTAAGTGCCAAGGATGAAAGCAATTCAAAATATGATACCAGAAACTCTGACGGGATATCCAAAAATGAATATACCAAAATGTTATTATCACAATAATTTATACTCGTAACTATAGTGGAAATCTATTACTATGAGTTTATATAGGTTTAATTTTCTATTAGGTCAATTCGTGTAAACGGCGGTTCAATTTGAGTGTAATATACCGTGTTTTAAAATTAGACCGTCGCGTGTTACTATCTTTAGATTATAATTTAGATACGTATAAGGAGCTATTTATTTAGTGACAAAATTGAATGTTTATTATTAAAGCTAGATTAAATAAATGCATTTAATTATATACGATAATTTATTGTCACTGTAGGATCACCATTTTTAATCGACTTCTACAAAACGAGATGGTTATATGGTCGAATCCCATATATTTTTTTATGTATATTAATCTATTTCTCGGTAAATTTAAAACCAATTTTATAAATTCTTTTTTATTAGACCTTCCAAGGTACCATTGCCACGAAACCTGAATATTATGACCAAATCCCAGGACATAAAAAATACTTAATTTTTGTTTAACTAGATGACTTACTGAAGTAATTTTTTTCAGTTTCACCACGCCTAAATTATGTAAATTTATTGATATTTTAATCATGATTATATTAATTTATACCTAACCATTTCATGAATTTTAATACATGAAAAATACATTTTTATAGTTTGTGTTTAGAAATAAAATAAGTCCTCGCCTCTGTGGTCTAGCGGTTCAGTTGTTGAACTTGACTGCATGAAGTCCCGGGTTCAAATCCCGGGTCGGGCAACAAAAGAAAGTTAGTTTTTTCCAATTTTCTAATAAAAAAATGTTGCTCGGGATAGGATATCTGCCAGGTTGGTGATAGGCTTGACACCTCTCACATTGTGGGACTGAGTATCTTCGGCTAGTTGTGGGTACCCTGGTTGTGCCTCTGCCTACCTCTTCGGGGATTATGGCGTGAAGATACTTTTTTTAGAAATATCATAAAATTTTCAACACCGTCAACGTTATAAAATACAATTTCACTCTGAAATGAAAAAAAAAAAACTTTAATTCGTTAATTTCGTATTACAGTTTTCGATGTTGCCCTTCTTTCTTATATACATTTCAGTACATACCATAGTTTTAAGGATACCATAAGTATATTTTATACCACTAGCTGCTATTTTTAGCAGAATGATGTTTAATTAGGTCACCTAGAAACGGCAAAACTAAACATGTTCTAGCTTGGAAGTTATCATATAAACCAACAGCTGGTGAAACAAGGCGCAAAGGCTAAGAATCCCAAATTTCAGATCATCATCGCACCATTTCGTGTTTTATCCATGCTGGTCCAAGAAGAATAGGCTATCTGTAAAGCAGCTCTTCAAAGATGAAAATTAGTTAAATTCACTACCAATAAAACCACTTGCAATAAAGTGGTTTGTAAACTCCCCCGGGTACGGCTTTATTACCTATTCCTGCCACCATAATGACAATGCTATATTTCGGTTGGGAGGCGAAGGTAGCTGGTAGACTTGCACAATATATACTGGTTACATCACAGCAACGTACTTTTAATGTCTATGGTGTCTGTTGGTGTCGTATATGCTGGCCACGTTCTGTCTTACCCACAAATATGTGTGCTTATTCGCCGTTTGATCCCGTTAAAATAACACGCAACGTCTATGATTGATTGGGAAATCCGACTCTTTGTTATCTTCCAAACCCATGAAAAACGGAAGAAGATGATAAGCCATCACTGGCGTATTAATATTTTTTTTTGGGTATTGGAAGGCAAACAAGCAGACGGATTTCCTCAGATACCAAAGGTGCTAATGGTGCTTTGATAACCTGAGGCCCTGCTGTTACGCCTTGAGCAAAAGTAAATTTACCGGCTACCTTACTCTTCAAACCGGAACATGTCATGACGTTATTGCGGCAGGAATAGGTAAGGCGGTGGTACTAATCCGAGCGAGTCGTTGCGAAACTCTACCTTCTAGTCAGATGTCACGGTGTTAATGACGTTAAGCCTATGCTCGCCTTTAATGAGCTGCCTGGCAGGAATGCAGATGGTCTATTCTGCAAAGGAGCCCGGCCCAACACGGGGAGAATTTCACTTGGTAATCACTGTAATTATTTCAATCTGTAGCCGTAGAGCTCTTGAACATAAACCAGTAGTTTTTAAAATGCGAAAATAAAAATATTAGCGGGAATATCCACAGCAACATTTTCATGCGGTGTGCATAAATTATACAGCGAATAAAATACATTACTGTGAGTGGCTGGTAATATAAAACCGCGAATCATTTCCACATCTCATTAGCTAAGTAGCATCGTATGAAAAATATTATAATTAATTCTGAAAGTGCAGTATTGCTAATATTGAAATATCCAATTTGACACCGCTTATTTCCTGATTATACGAATGACCTGTGGTTTTGTGGATTGAATTTAAGTATGCCTTTCGATATTAGTATTGCCGGGTCTGCTGAGCAAAATAGACCATCTGCCTCTCTGGCAGGTAGCTCGTAAGAGGGGAGCTATGGCTAAAATATAGGTCAGTACCAACATGATCTGTGTCTGAGAGAGTACAGAGCAGCAACTTGACCAGGTAGGGATCCACCTTCTTGTTCCTGGCATAATGCCTCTGTCAGATTTCGGCTTGGAGGGTAGCCGGTAGACTTGCTCGACATGCCTGACATCCCGGCCTCAAGATAGCGATGCACCTGTATATCTATGGTGTGTATAGACGACAGCTATCTCTTACCATCATGTTTTGGCCTATACACACCAAAGACGTGATTAGTGCGTTAATGTCCTGTCACCTGGATGAAATGGGCAATGTCATATTCTCATTTATTATAGCGGCAGGAATAAATAAGGCGTGTATCACTATCTAGGCAAGTTGCTGCGTAACACTGAACTGCCAGTAGTTATTCTATTTCTTTGATTTTGATAAGCGCCTTTAGGAAAATATATTGATTTTTTTTGAAACAGATACACTGCTTTTTAAAGTTTCTTGTCAAATAACAATCTTGAATAGCGACGCACCTGTAACATCTATGGTGTATATAGACGACAGCTATCTCTTACCATCATATTTTGGCTTATACACACCAAATACGTGATTGGTGCGTTAATGTCCTGTCGCCCGGATGAAATGGGCAATGTCATATTCTCATTTATTATAGCGGCAGGAATAAATAAGGCGTGTATCACTATCTAGGCAAGTTGCTGCGTAACACTGAACTGACAGTAGTTATTCTATTTCTTTGATTTTGATAAGCGCCTTTAGGAAAATATATTGCATTTTTTTGAAACAGATACACTGCTTTTTCAAGTTTTTTGTCAAATAACAAATGAATATGTACCGGCAGGGTGCTTAATAGAAAGGTCTTTAAAGATGAAATTTAGGTTATAAGTGTAAATAAGCGTATTTAATTAGGTAGTACTATAAACAAAAGTGAATCGTTTGAAATTGGGACAATTCCTAAATGGTAAAATGTGGTCTTAGGGCATCCACTTTTAAATTAGGATAGTGAAAAACTTAGAAATGTAGAATTTAATTTTTATCGCCTCTGTGGTCTAGCAGTCCGGTGTCGGATTTGACTTCTTGAGGTCCCAGGTACGATCCCCGGGTCGGGCAACAAAAATATTAGGAAATGTATATTTTCAATTTTCTAATAAAAATACAACTTTATTTTTAGTCCCGGGTGCGAATCCCGGGTCGGGCAGCAAAAAGAAAAATTGGGTTTTTCCAATTTTCAACAAAAAACGTTGCCCGGGATTGGATATGTGCCCAGTTGGCGATAGGTTTGCCACCCATCACATTGTGGGACTACGTGTCTTCGGCTAGTCGCGGGTGCCCTTTCTGTGCATCTGCCTACTCTTTTGGGGATATGGGCATGAAGATTCTTTTTTTCATGATATGTCGTATATACAAATACTATGAAATATATAAATACATTGGTGAAAAATTTCAGAAATATTTCGAGACATTTGATCTGAATGTAATATTATGACCCTAACTAACACAACAACAACACAACAATAGCTACAACAGGACCCTTCTTACACCTACAACAGGTCACTTTCTTTTATTTTCGCATTAGAAAAAGATTTTTTCTTCGGGGTTTGATAAATTTGTATTGTACTGTAATGTCTTCATATTGTATTCATTTGTATTTATGTCATGAATACTTTAGTTAAATTACACCCATCTCAAATAAAAGAAAGCAGCACAACAGGACGATTTTAATATGATTATCTGTTAAATTTCTACAATTTTATAAATTGCATGTTTCATACAGTGCCGGTTGGAGCTTGTAGAAACTTTGTCGTGGGGATAAAAAAAGTCATAAAGAAAGGAAATTTAATTTCCACTATCTGGGTCCTTTTAGAATATGCGGAACTTGAACCAATTGTTACTTCCGCTCCGTAGTTAATTCAGGATTGCCTGCATATTATTGTTTTGTCGAAAAATAAATAAGCACATTTTAAATACAACAAAACACGACGGCATTATAATACACATAAAACCAGTGGTCGCCCATTGGTCTAAATTTGACCGTAATAAATTTTAATTATATGTTATTCAATAAGAACGCCATCTTCATTTATCAAGACTAACTACTTTTTTTCCAAACTTTATGAATATAGTTTGTGCGCCATCTGTGATCGTTTTTCATTATCAAAATATTTGTTTGAGTGTGTCAAATGTATGGTAGTGTGCGTAATGTTTTATTTTTTATTTAATTCGCTTTCAAAGCATTATTGTAGAAAAACATTAGCGTTCTGCACTTCTCCTACACATAAACTACACTTTTATCAACAACGAAAAAATGATAAAAGAATGACAAATAACATCACAGCGCGATGTGCACAGATAATTCGTACGGGTTGTAGTTCAGTTAACGAAACCAGGTTTGGTTACAGGTAATAATCAGTTCGCAAATCACTTTTCTGCGTAATATGTACCTACCATAAACAGTAAAAACAATTTTGAAGTGTGCCAAATTTTAAAGTGCTCCGTCCTCGCAATTTTCGTAAAAAGGGATCCAACGTTTTAGCTTTACTTAATATTATGATAACACATGACTAATGAAGCGATACCTCCACCATGTTGATTATATATTCTAAGATACTTTAAATATAATTAGATTGATACCACTGCCCTACCTATTCCTGCTGCCATAATCGCAGCATTGTACATGCTTGCCGTTAACGTGTTCCGGTTTGGAGGGTAAAGTAGCCGGTAAACTTACTTTAGGCTGGGATGTTAGGCCTCAGGCGGCCTAACATCCCAGCCTGAGGTTGGCAACGCACCATTACCACCTTTGGTGTCTCTAGGCGGCGTGAATTTCCTACCATCAGGAAATCCGTCTGCTTGTTTGCCTTCCATTATCATAAAAAAAGATGATCCCATATTTATTATATCTATCTACATCTATAGCACATGTACCTAATAAAACAAAAAATGGACAATATGAAGTATATCATAATTGCTACTTATTGCAAAACAGGATACAAAACCCTAAAGGTGAGTTTTTGTATTTTTATCCGTTCAGTTTTCTCGAAAAAACTGCTAAATTTATTTTTACCAAATTTTGTGTACTACTACTGGTCGCCCATTGGTTGAAATTCGACCATAATACATTTTATTATCTTGTTGATAAGAACGCCATCTTCATTTCTCAA
Organism: Calephelis virginiensis; assembly: GCA_002245475.1. Classification (NCBI taxonomy): domain Eukaryota; kingdom Metazoa; phylum Arthropoda; class Insecta; order Lepidoptera; family Riodinidae; genus Calephelis; species Calephelis virginiensis. Next base: position 33,352 of record NJDC01002909.1, on the reverse strand, counting down.
GTCCAACTACTTTGTTTCCAAACTTTTTAGTGCGATCTTTTATTATTATAATCAATATATTTGTTTGTGTGTTTCAAATGCATGGTAGTGTGGGTAATTTTTTATTTATTGATTTAATGTACTTTGTAAGCATTAATATTGAAAAACATTAGCGTTCTGCGCTTCTCCTATACATAAACTATAAGTGTGCTAAATTTTATGCTCCTCCGTCAGCGCAATTTTCGTAAACAGGGGTCCAAAGTTTTTGCTTCACGTATTAATATATAGATAAGTAGCTTATAGCCAAGGTCAACCTTTATAACACAGGTATACTATGTGGGAAAATCTTTCGTTTCTATCACTAATAACAAAAAAATCAATTTAACGCGTGTTCTTATTGTCCGGGCAATAGCTAGTTTATTAATAATCCGCATTATATGCTAGATAATATTCATCGACATATGGGTGATAATTAATTGCTTATTGAAATCGAGTACACGGACACTGTTCATTATTTAGGTAATATAATTATGAATACTGGCAAGTGAATATGAGGGTAGGAGAATAGAATGCTGTACATCCATTTTTTTACTTTAGACTTTCGTAATAACAAAAATAATTTATGAAAATAACGAATATAACGCAGTTACTATTTTCTAGGTTTTAAGACATGCTAAAATAATGAGACACAAATGCACAAAATGTATTTTATTAACATAATTTGATAAATTGATTTATCGCCTCTGTGCGTCGGACTTGACTCCTAGAGGTCTCGGGTTCAATCCCTGGATCGGGCGGCAAAAATAAATAGACAATGTGTATTTTCAATTTTCTATTAAAAATGCTCGGTATTGGATATGTGCCCGCTTGGCTTTAGGCTTGCCACCTATCACATTGTGGGACTAAGTGTCTTCGGCTTGTCGTGGGTACCTTGGTTTTGCCTCTTTATAGATATGGGTGTGAAGATACTTTTTTAGTTTGATAAAATAATTTGAAACCGTAAATAGCTTCTGGTTTTTAAAGCCTTGATGTTAGTAATGAATATAGTCTCTAATTAGTATCGCCTTTGTAGTTTAGCAGTCCGACGTCGGATTGGACTTCTTGAGGTCCCGAATGCGATCCCTGAGTCACGCAACAAAAAAAAAGAATAGGCTTGCCACTTATTACGTTATGGGCTGGGTGGAAATATGATTAATTTTCAAATAATGCAATTAAAAAGAAGGCTTGCCACCTATCTCATTGCGGGACGTAGTGTCTTCAGCTAATCGTGGATGGATGTGCCTCTACCTAATGTGCCAAATAAATAAGAAAATGCTTCGGGGATATGAGCGTAAAGATACTTTTTGTGGAGGAGTCTATAAATAAACTTAAAGTTAATAAAAAGACTTGTATAACATGGTTGAAGTTCGGGGGCTAATGATGTGACGTCATATTAGTTACCTACTCACCACGCTACCACATACAGCACACCGCTACGCATTTACCCAAGTGGCTTCACCGTGCCGACTCGCAAAGTACTTGACGGATTTCAATCATCACAATTTTTAACCCTTGGTGACACTTAGTGATATTCAAGATCCAAATCCCTTTATTAAGTGCGGAAATCCTCACGGATACCCACCATTTTCGGGAGGAGTGGCGGGTTTTGTCGGACTCCTATCGATTAAAACCACACG